>JBBPNA010000217.1:0-43954 GCA_038090555.1 Boletus subcaerulescens | reverse complement strand
GGAGGTAGAGAACCCGAAACGCAGCGTGGACGCGCCGTTGTCGATGATGAGTGGTACGTGTGTGTCTCGGAACGGGTCATAGGAATTGGGAGGCGTGTAGGTGGGCAAGACGGGCAGCGGTATGTGACAGACTTCGGGCGTCGACGCACCAGTGCTGTCCGACATCGTTGTCCGAAAAGTGGGGGATTTTTGGCGCTAATTCAATGAGGCCCTTGTCACCGTCGTTGGTAAGTTGGAGTTCCTTCAGACCCAGATGTGGTGTGTCACGCCGAAGCTTTGAAGATCCACGATTGAACATGCTAATTGCGTGCATGCAAGGCTACAACTTGCCATCATACCGTCCAACATCATACTGTCATACTGTCAGACTAAGTGACTCGTCACCTACAAGGCGTTCCTTCTCCCTATTTATGAGTCGTGACTCAGATATGTATACATCATGTGTATGTCACTAACTTAGGAGCCTTGACTTATTCCACCATCGTCATCTACCGCACCACAGGCAAGTGACGAATATTAAAAAATTCAAGCTTTTGGATGACAGAGTTGCAGAATGGCCAACCTCATCCGCTCTGAAAAGTCAGGGAATGACTGGAAGCAGGGCGATCTTCGAGCGTACAACATCAAAGTTGTCTTTGAAGATACTGCTACCTTCTTTGGCGGCCCTCTTCCTCAGCCCACCATCCGTCCTGAGATCCTAACAACAAAGAATCCGGCCGATGATCAGGATGATGACTTGTATGTTTTCCTGGCACTTTTGCAGCGTGCCTCTAAGCGGGACGGGGCGAGGAATCTGCAGTCATTGATTTTGTTGTGAACCTCTTTCGCGAGCTGCGATATACAAGGAAAACAAGGGTTTCCCTATCAAGAATGGATCTTCCATTCCACAACTGTGGAGAATCGAGGCAAGTCAAGACGGATATCTGCAT
Organism: Boletus subcaerulescens; assembly: GCA_038090555.1. Lineage (NCBI taxonomy): Eukaryota > Fungi > Basidiomycota > Agaricomycetes > Boletales > Boletaceae > Boletus > Boletus subcaerulescens. The sequence goes on along the minus strand of JBBPNA010000217.1, from coordinate 43,025 downwards.
TCTTGACTATCCCGCGGAGAGTATCCTGCTACTTGTGCAGGAAGACAAGCGGCATCTGGATGAAGCAGATCCTGAGCCGCAGCTTATCGCAAAAGCCATCGCTGCTTATTCCCACAACCGCTACATCCGTACTCAAGAGTTTTGGTCACATCAGGCTGCACTAGAGGAACAAGTGCTGTTCGGGATCACCATGACGGGTACCTCGCCGACTTTCTACAAAATCCCAGTGACATCTGCCCTTGCTGATGCTGTTGAGGAGGGAGAGTATCCTGCTCAGCAGACTGTGGTTCAGGCATATCTCCCTGAGTTGCCAAGGCCTCATGATCGTTTTAAAGAGAAGATGGAGCCTTTGGATAATAGGCATATCATGATTTCCTGCTTCGAAGCTTTCAGGCAGTTTGTGTAGTAACTTAGGACTAGGATTGAAACATTTCTAGGAATTGGGTAGAGTGCGAGTGCAGGAAGAGGAAGCCAAGTTCTCCTGTTGTCGACCTGTGCGAATCCATCGGCCACAGGTTTTCAGCTGGACCCGCGATGTGGACCGATGGAAAGGCAACAACAAAGAATTCGCACTTTTTCATGGATACGAAAACATCTCGGGCCTCCTACTAACAAGTGTCCACCATATGTTTTTTTGTCCATTGAGCTGGGAGGCCTCACCGACTGTGCCTTCAAGAACTTAATGCAGAGCCATCACCCACACGACCATTTCCTAGGCCTCAAAGTCCCCCCATTCTCACACATAGAACTCCTCGTTCGAGACTATAACCCACAGGGTGTAGTCTGCAGTCTTCAAGCATTGTCCTTCTTCTCAGACGAGCCACCTCTGCTGCGTTGCCAAAATATCGCTCTAGGTCCCTGATCATCGAACTGACCAGTGAACTACTTTCCCCCATTCATGCAAGAACTCGAAGACAATCCAGCACCTTAGGCTAGAGGATGATGGTGAACAATGAAACTCATCCAGGTGAGAGGTACTTCTGAGTACATTACCCTGTGGACGAGGTCGAGAGGTCGATTGGCAGAGCTGATGTGCCTGCTCAGCAATTTTAAATGAGTAGGGTTATCTTCATCGGACTGGGTTAAATCATTCCCGTCATCAAGAGCATTGACTGCCGCCTCGAGGATGCTCTCCCAAGATAAGTTGGGTCATGACAGGTGCACAAAGAGGCGCATTAGGTAGTGTCATGCTATGGCTATGGCTGCTGGATTGAGGTAATCGATTGGTTGGAACACGGAATGAATCTAAGCCAGGGTGCTTCAAGCTTCAAGCTTTGTTAGCAATCCCGCGCATGTGACATCGCTGTCACTTCTCTTTCAAAAAGGGGCCAGCTTCCTCAATGTAAGTGATGAGTATCAACATTCGAGCTCTCATGTAACTGAGTTGCAGAATGGCCAATCTTGTCCGCTCTGCAAAGTCAGGGAATGACTGGACGCAGAGTGATCTTCAAGCTTACAACACTAGAGTCGTTTTTCAAGACGCCACCACCTTCTTTGGTGGTCCCCTTCCTCAGCCCACTGTCCGTCATGAGGTTCTGACTGTGCAGGACCGGACCGATGCAACGGACAGCATTTTACTCCATTTCATCGTCTATATGAAGTGTGCTGGGTCCATTCCGTGTCGTGCGAACGCTTTCCGTAATTTTATCTGGTGGCTCTTTCAAGAGCTGGGATATGAAGCAATGTATGGGGAAGTCTGTGGATTTGTGGGGAGAGACATGGATATGCAATTCGTCATTTGTGGTCAAGTGAAGCATGTCAAGACAGATGCTCAAATCATTCAAGCCAACGCTGGTGACCATTGTCTGCTCCTCGTGCAGGAAGACAAGCGGAGGCATATGCGAGAGGCACTGGATCCTGAGCCTCAGCTTATTGCCTCAGCCATCGCCAACTTTTCCGAGTTCAATTTCTTCCGCGTTCGAGCCCTTGGACAACCTGCACTGGAGGAACTGGTGATACCTGGCTTTACGATGACAGGTACCTTGCCCATCTTCTATAAGTTCCCAGTGACGACCGCCCTTGCTCATGCCGTTGAGGATGGCCAGTATCCGGCTCAGGAAACTGTGGTTTATGCACATCTTCCCGGGTTACCAAGACCCCAGCAGGCTTTTGATGAGGGGATGGAGCCATTGGACAATAGGCATGTCATACTTTCCTGCTTCCAAGGTTTGAGGCAGTTTATGCTGAGTAACGAACGACGACTTGGTTGTCATTCCTCTGTGTTAGTGTACTGTATGATCATCGATTTCGTGTTACCCCTCTACTACGGATGTATTAATAAAGACTACTGGACACTGTACATGTCTGAGTGCGAAGGCCAAAAATTCCACTGAACTCGATGTTGACGTCAGATGCCTCCGGGCTCGGTTGATCCGGATCCGTCGGTGCAGCCTAGCTAAAACAGGGTCACACGAATGCTTACTGGCATGTATCCTCACCTCACCCTGTTCTACGCTCAGTCAGTACTCGATGAACACGGAAAACAACAAGAAAGCCTGACAGGCTATTGAAAGTTCAGAAGCACCCTGCCATCGCAAGTTGACATGCAGCTACATGGACGAGATTCGATCAGGAGCCAAATCGCCCGCCCCAGGCGATACTCAGATCTCGACTCTGAACTTAAGTATCTACCTGGTTATGTATTCTCTCACGCGCTATCGAATGCCTCAGGATCATCGCCGTATCGGAGCAGGTCAGGCTATGAAATGATCTAGAGTACTCGAATGGGTTAATCCACTCAACATTTATAACCAAGCAACCTCGTCATATAACCGCACACTTTTACTACAGGATACAGTTTCAAGGACCCCTTCCCATCACCGCCGCCTCGCAGTCCTCGCTCTCGAATTTTCAAATCGCTGCTTCACGTTTGCATAGCCCGCCCTATCGACGCGATGCAAGTAGTAGGTACCTCCACCGCTTCCCCACGAGACACTCCCAGACCGATATGGCCGTTCGACGACGTCAAAAATAGCGCAGATGTCATCGACCTGTGGTAAAACATGTGACCATGCTATCATGCCAGCAGACTGAATGGTTCACATACGTTGCGTTCAGTCACGCGGGCATTGGGAGACACAAACGGTTTCAGCGAGACCACTATTGCGCCTTCCTTGAGATCCAAGAATTTCGCTCTCAGTGCCTCGTTCACTGGGAACAAGCATGCGCCTCAGAGGTGACGTCACGGGGAGTCGATTATTGGACACGCACGGGACTGTTGAAACACCTTGTTGTTGACCAACACCACGTCCGCCTTCCCCATGAGCTCGGTGACTCGCTTGCTCTTGAGCATATCGCCTTCTTCGAGCTCAACATTACCGGTGCAGACACCCCACATCTGACACCGTTTTTGAAATTGTTTCCATTGTTGCCTTGCGACATTCGCAGGGCCTTCCAAGAGCTCGATACCATAGCTCCGACACCCTGTCTGGAGGGAAGCCTGTAGTAACACGTTGCCTACACCTGAACCTAAATCCATGAGGAGAGAAGATGAATTAAGACCGGTAGCGGCGATGATATCGGAAGTAAAGCTGGGCATTAGTTCTCCATAGACCTCGCTGGAGAATGCCTCGTAGCGATGCAAGTTTTTGATGTTGGGGCCTACACACCGTTGATAGGTTTCGTCTACTATCCGTAACATGACCTTGTCGGGGAGTCCTCTTGTCCAGGAGCGTACAGCAGACATGAATACATTGGGTGGAGCGGGAAGGAATACATCGGAAGGGAGAGGTGGGTATTTGAGCGAACGGAGAAGTTGATTTATACTTTCAAGCGTTGAAAGAAAGAGGGGACCGTCGCGTCGACGGATGGCGCGTTGGAGTGACCGAATGTAGTCTGGCTGAGGGGGATCGTTTTGTGGTTGGGGCGGCGGATTTTGGGGTTCTGGTGGAGTGTCGAGGACACTGAAGGGGTCAGAAGGGTCAGGTCGGGTTATTGGAGAAGGGGAAGGGGGTGGGGTGTTGTCAGGGATTGATTTGCTGGGTAATGATCCAAATAACGCTTTCTGCGCAGGGCTAAGGTAGGCTAGAGGACTGTTAACGAGACTGTGAAGGATAAAAAACTGTACGTACAATCGATGATAGTATATAGCGACTGTTCCAAACACATAATAGGGTTATAATGGTCCTTGTCCTTGGGTACCAATAACATAAATCTGCATGACGTGGAGACGTGAAAACTGTGCCTGCAAAGCAAAAAGGGCGATGCAACACGCACTTTTCATTAGCATAATTATTAGGATACTCTAAATCAGCAGTTGGAAAGCTCTCCACTTCGAATGACTTATTGTCTGGATCGTCGGGATGCCTGAAGTCTTGTGTAGAGTGAGTGGTATGCCAAGTCCCACGACATGAAGAACGCACAGGGTTTGTATGACCTTGCCAGCTTGCGCACGACATCTGCAGCGCTAACAAAGCCGTCCCCAGGAGATCCACCGTCAAGCGACCACCATTCCCTGGAAAGCACACGAACGGGAGGTGGGAATACTGACGTGGAGCGTGATCTGTCGGAACGATAAATAGGCTCGTCCAACTCCAGCGCCACGCTTCTCTGTCTGCTCTCCCCCCTCGAGGACGACCCTGAGGTGTACGGGCTTGCGCTGGCACGTTTCTTGATCTTTCGGGGACGGGTCACCACCCTCGGTGCATCTTGTGCGAGACTTGGCGCACGCTGGCGTTTGGACGACGACGATGCGGAGACGGAGGTTTCGCGGGAAGGGGAAGGGAAATCAAACCCGGACGAGTCTGTGAGCGGGCTGGAATCGGGGGAGGATGCGGGAGGGTAGGACGTGTCTGGAGTGGGAGAGGGAAGGTGAGAGGGTGCCTCGAGTTCTTGGAGCTGCAGCTTCCATCCCCGCCGCGTCGTGACACATACGCCCTGCAGTGCTGCTGCCATGTCGTCCTCTGCCTTGTCTCAATACCGTCGGGGTGTATCAGTCATTTGTGGCTGTGTCGCGTTCCCTCTGAATCAGACACGTGATCTGCGTCTCTTCACATGACCTCACTCGCCCTCCTTGCTGACCCACCCGTGCGTCTCGTCGATGGCGCCGTCATGGACTATCTCCTCATCGAAGCAGTCAGCGCTCTTCGTGCCTCCGCCGCCGTGGCAGTCGCACGCGCTAAAAAGATCGAGCAGGAAATGGCAGATGCGGGCATCCTCCCTCCCCCTCCACCTACGAAAACACAGCAATCCAATCGCGAGAGCACTGGGAGCACGACCTCACGCACACAAGCAGCCACGGACGACGACGACGACGACGACGAAGGTGTGCGGACACGTTTGGAAGCCATCGGACTCCATGTGGGTGGAAACTACGTGGAGAGGTACGGCTTCTTTAGCCACGGTATCATGTTCGATCCCACTCGATCTTCCATCCAGATTATGTCGTGACAGACCCTTGTTTGGTGACTCTCTCGATGCGATCAAGTTTGTCTGCAAGGAGCTCTGGGTATCTTGTTGGGACAAGCAGGTAGACAACCTCCGCACCAATCATCGTGTCCGTCGTCTGTTCACACCCTCCATCTATCATTCCTGATGAACTCGGTGTTTAGGGCGTGTTTGTTCTACAGGACAACACTTTCAAACCTATCTCGCGCATATCTTCTTGGCAAGGTCGTTCTGAAGCACTCAAACGTGCTAAAATAGTATGTATCCCATCTCACTTATACTTGGCCCTTTCATTACTCTCTTGCACCTCAAGTATGTCGCCCTTCCAGTGGGACTGATCCGTGGTGCTCTTTCTCGCATTGGATTTCACGGAACCGTGTCCACAGAAATCACCTCGTTACCTCATTGTATGTCAAACACGCCCTTGTTCAACATTGTGCTACCATCTCATCTTGCACTTGCCGTAGGTACGTTCCAGATCAAGCTGCCCAAGAATCCATAAGTCTACGTACCCGCGATCTGTTCTATCATTGCTCTCCAGTCGCAGGGTTCACCCTCTTTGTTCACATACACCAATCTATGAAGTGTTCGTTGTCATTGCGATCAGGACAACTGCATGGTACGCACATAGGCGTGCGGCTTGCCTATGCGAAACGTCCGAATCCTTATGAACAACATTTAGCTACCATCACTTGATACCAGTAGCACGTGACCAATACGATCAAATTTGGTCGTGCGCGATCAGGATTCAGCATGCAGAAAATCGCTTGTCACCACTATCAGACATGTCGAGAGACGCACAGAACTCGGGGTCATCAAAAAAGGACAAGAAATCAAGAAAAGACAAAAAGATAGAGCTCACAGGTGGACAGCCAGGTGGACAGCAAACACAGTCGGAAGGAATCGATAAAGGTCTTGTCCCTCCATCTCACGGAAGTAAGCGTATTGACCCAAGACGAACAAGTCAGCTGAGAAGAAGAAGAAAGACAAGAAGAAAAAGCACCGAGACTCTTCCAAAGATGAAGATACTTTGCTTGTCACCACGATCGACATCGGACCGTCTCTAGTGGCTGTAGGTAAGCAAATCGCAACGCTTAAACCTTAGAGTCCCGAATAACGTCGTTCAGACAAAGACTCGGCCAGGTCTTTTGAAAAGACAAAGGATGGAAAGAGGTCGAAGAAAAAGTCCTCCGATGGGGACAATTCTCATCCCAGCACAGTAGTTGAACAAGTAGCAATGGATATAGGTGAGCCCCCACCTCTTTCTGCATGCTACGTACTTCAACTCTGTCAGATGCATCACCACAAGATACCACTGTAGAGAATAGAAAGGACCGCAAGCGCAAGCGTCAAGGCGACGTACCAAACGACACAAATACCGAGGAACCAAGTCCACCCAAGAAACAAAAGAAAGGGAAAAGAGACAAGCAAGCCGGATCTGCGTCTCATGCTCGACCATCAACATCCACTTCGTCGGAGAGTACCCCTGCCTTGCCATCTCCCGTCCAAATAGCCATTACACCTACCGACTCTAGTGCTACTTCCGCTTTCCTCACCAGACATTCGATCACCATACATACACCCCCCGCTCTCCCACCTGTCATGCCTGTCATTTCCTTTGACCAGCTTCAGATCCCAGAGGCCCTTAAAGTGGCTTTTAAAGACTTTAAAGAACCCACTCCAATTCAGGCGTGCGCATGGCCACCAGCGTTGCAAGGACACGATGTAGTGGGTATCGCCGAAACAGGGAGGTATGTCCCGTCGACGCTGTATGCTCTAGAGCATTTATACAGCAGAAAACTGACCAATTGAGGTACAGTGGCAAGACGTTGGCGTTTGGCATACCCGCCCTCGTTCGGCTCATTTCTGCACCATCTTTGGACGCCGCAAAAACGAAAAAGTCAAAGTCAAAATCGATAAATGCCGTGTCCGTTCTTGTGGTGGCCCCAACTCGTGAACTGGCCATCCAGACCCACGACGCTCTGTCAACTCTTGGTTCTCCCTTCAATATTGCCAGTGTTGCCGTCTATGGAGGTGTCGGTAAAGCACCGCAGATCACTACTCTCAGGAATGGGAACAAGGATGGGAAAGTGACGAGGGTCGTGGTCGGGACGCCAGGGAGGATCTTGGATCTGGTCAACGAGGGTGCTTGTGATCTATCAAGGTGGGTAAATTTCAGGATACTCATATCTATCTTAATCCTCCTGGACAAATTAGAGTCAATTACCTCGTGCTGGACGAGGCTGATAGGATGCTTGACAAAGGTTTCGAGAACGACATTAGAAAGATTATCTCGTATACCATGCAAGGAGCTGATCGTCAGACCATGATGTGTACGTTCCTAGCTACTTCTTTTGTTAGCCACTTGAACATACACGGACTTTTTACAGTCAGTGCGACATGGCCAGAAGCAGTGCGGAGGCTCGCGAGCACGTTCCAGCGGGATCCTGTACGCGTCACAGTGGGCAGTGACGATCTGACAGCGAGTAGCCATGTCGAGCAAATCGTAGAAGTGTTTGACGATCCCCGGGAAAAAGAGTATGTGCATCAATTTTCTCTCTACCGTGTGCGTTGAATTTTTGAGACTGCTCGTAAATTAGCTCTCGTCTGGCGAAAACGCTAAAATCGCTCTCTCACAAGAAAGCGTCCGTAAAAGGCTCTCCTGAAGCACGCATTCTTGTGTTTGCGCTCTACAAAAAGGAAGCCTCGCGTGTGGAGTCCACACTTTGCAAGCAAGGGTATTCTGTTGGCGCGCTCCACGGTGACATGTCGCAGCCCGCACGTATGGACGCTCTAGAGAAATTCAAAACAGGCGAAACGGGGTTATTGGTGGCGACGGACGTGGCAGCAAGGGGGTTGGATATTCCAAACGTTGGAGCAGTCATTAATTACACCTTCCCCCTGACTATTGAGGATTATATCCACCGGATTGGAAGAACTGGTGAGCCACCATTCTATGGTCTGCGCGCTCCAACTGATGTACGCGTGAATGAACCACAGGTCGAGGAGGTCGCAGCGGGAAATCAATCACATTCTTTACCGGAGAAAATCATGAACGAGCTCTCGCTGGCGAACTAGCTCGCGTGCTGCGAGATTCCCACTTTGACGAGATGGCGGACAGATTGCAGAAATTCCCGATGACGATCAAGAAGAAGACGCATGGTTCGTACGGGGCCTTCTTTAGGGATGATATTGGGGGCAAGGCGACAAAAATTGTGTTTGATTGATCTAGCCGCAGTGGGTAAACGGTATGTGCGCAAATGAATGACCACGCTGCGATTGATGGGCACGAGGCATTTGGCGCATGGTCCGAGTTTGCATTCCATAGTCCGATGCTCTCGACTGTCCGCAGTGAGGCGCTCCCAGTACTACTGCATAGCTAGTGTCCTGAGAGTACCCGAAAACGAGCGCCTTGAACCGTTGATAAACGCACGAGTGACCGTAAGAGTGCAAGCTTTTTTTTTTTTAAGACTCGTTCGACCGAGGTGGACGTCAACGGAAGTGGCTCGACTGCCGCGTACCTCGTCGTGACAGCACAGCACCTGGCTACTACGAGCACCAGCCTTGTCCAGGCTATCGTTGGCACCTTCTCCATACCTGACTCTGCCTCGCCGCAGCCGCGCAGCTTCAACCCACCTACCAACCAGCGACCATGATGGGCCTTTTCAGCCAGGCCGGCTCCCATATCCGTAGGGCACGAGGGTTGTCCGAGGATGATAGGGCACCTGAGGATACAGAACCTGATGATACATCAATCCTGTGTGTCTTTTCGTCTCTCCCTCTCTATTCCCTCGTCTTTGTTAAATCCCCCCATCTCCATCTATCCCCTACATCGCTCATGGGCTACACGGACGCTGACTACGAATGTAGAGACGAGAACGAGGGATCCGTCATCACCTCTCTTATCTCTCAACTCAGGTTCGCCGCGGTTCGTCCTCGGCCCACCCTCGCTAAAACAGCTTCTCCATTTCCAGAGTAGGCATGGATCTCTCAAAAGTGACGTTCCCGACCTTCGTTCTCGAGCCTCGCAGTATGCTCGAACGTATCACGGACTTCATGTCCCACCCGGACCTCATCTTTGGGTAAGGGTATCTCGTTGTCTCCTCATGTCATCACCACAGTGCCCTAAGACCCGTTCATTTATTCCCTCAACCTTCTCTGTCGTGTTATCGCGACTCTTTGTTGGCGCCGACGATGTCCTCTGATTGATCCTCCGTCCCCTGCGTCGCGACTAAATCTAGTGCGGAGAGTTGTCCAGAACCCGAAGAAAGATTCATTCGCGTGCTGCAGTACTATCTTGCGGGATGGCACATCAAGCCAAAGGGCGTCAAGAAACCGTGCGTCCTCTTCCCTTTGCCATTCACGACGGAGGCGGACTGACCGTCATCCGGTTCATAGGTACAATCCCGTACTCGGCGAGTTCTTCCGCTGCCGGTATGATTACCCAAACGGCACGCGAGGATTCTATGTCGCAGAACAAGGTAGGTCCCGGTCGTATCACACCGTCTGCCGCTGACTAAAACCGCGTGTATGCGTCGTCACACAGTATCACACCACCCACCCATCTCTGCCTTTTTCTACGTGTCACCCGAGAACCGTGTGATCATCGTCGGCGAACTAAGACCAAAGTCTAAGTTCTTGGGCAATAGCGTGTCGACGACGATGGAGGGCGAAAACCGAATAACGCTGTTGGGTAAGCCAGATGACGGAGGCAAGCTTTCATCTCCTTGCACGTGACCCTCTTCTTGATCGCCAAGCAGACTATGTCGTCACGATGCCAAACATGTACGCGCGGGGCATTTTGTTTGGTAAGATGGTGTTAGAGCTCGGTGATACCTGCGCCGTCAAGAACAATAGACATCGATTGTCTTGTGATCTCGAATTTAAAACCAAGGTATGACCCAAATTCTTTCTCGCCCGGGTGCGCGTGCCGTCTGATCAAACTCATATGCCAGGGTTTCTTCTCTGGCACGTACAACGCGATCGTAGGACGCGTTCGTAAAGGTGGCATGGATACTGGCGAAGTCTCAGGAAGATGGAGTCACGTTATGGAATTTAAGAGTACCTCAGTGCGTACAACCTGCTTCCACTCGACGTGACGCCATGAACACTGACGTCCCACTTCTCGCACCGCGATCGGTTCGTGACACAGAACGGCAAACGCGTCCTATTCGACGTTGCCAAAGATGGGCAGAACATTGCGCCCAAGTACGTCGCACCAGAAGACGAGCAAGACCCTTACGAATCTAGACGGTACGTCACACGTCATGCTCCGTCCGACATCGTGACCTATATCAGACAATTCAATCATTGCGTTCCTGTGGTGTCTAGACTATGGCACAAAGTCACGCAGGCGATCGAGGCCAAGGACATGGAGGCGGCGACGCGGGCAAAAACCGCCGTCGAGGATGCCCAGCGCGACCTTCGCCGTCGACGGGATGAGAGCGGGGAGATTTTCGTTCCTAGATACTTTGAACTCCGAGACGGCCGGTGGTGCCCTAAACTGAGGTACGTGTCGTTGCGATGACTAGGTCATGTTCACGACGGTTCATGGATGTCATTGACAGCATTCCACAAGACGCCTCGGAGACGGCAATACAAACTGTAGAGTCCTGGATATGGCCCCATGCATAGACTTTTTCTTTTCTTTTCCTTTCCTTTTTTGCGCAACTATACGTCGTATTGCTACATACAATTCATATCCAATCTCTCTCCTGTTGTGCTACTTTTTTGACTCCCGTGCTTGCTCCAGTTAACCCACACACACCATCCACACAGCTAATGCATCCATTGGATTTGTACCTTGTAGCAACAGTGAAGGGTATATAAAATGACCATGATTTCCGAAAAGTGGCCGCAAACAAGGGGGATTAAGATATCAAACGAAGACGGGGTTAGATCCGTGGTTGTCTGAAATATAAAAGGTAAGGATGTATGAGTCGACCAACAAAGCGAACGGAAACAATGTACAGGTATAGAAAAGCCGAATGCAACTGTCTAAGTAGACAATTAGATCAAGGATATATGTCCGGAAAACGAAGAACAAAGGAAGAGCCAGTGTGTCACCGAGTGGCCCTTTACGTCCACCATCCATTTTCGTCCACGGTGACGGCGCTCGGCGTAGGCGATGCAACAGACCGCGCCACGTACGACGACGCTACAGACTGCGGTCTATACGACGGCGTCGGAGCCGCTCTTCTCACATAGGATGTCGTCGATCCTATATTGTGATATCGTTGTGTGGGTGCATGCATGGAATCCCAGACGGAGGTCTGTGGAGGGGTATCACTGCGCGCGGGCAATGCTCCATTGACACGTCCAACAGGCGTACGTGATGGATCGCCGACAAAGGCAGTACTTGCACGCGAGTCTGGGCGCGGTAGCGACGTGTTCTTGGTAGGCGTAAGTTTGCTATAGGATGGCATGCTGGTAGGAAGAGTCTGGGCCTTGGCTTTGCTGAGCTCTGCTCCCAAACGCGCCAATTGAGATTCAAGACTGGAAACCTGATCACGGAGTTTATTTTCGCGATCCTGTGTGGGCGCATTGTATCAGCAGACTCATACGCCGACAATATGAAAAAAAGTACCTTGACCAAGCGGTCTTCAGCCTCCCTTTCTTCTAGTTGTAACTTGGCGAGCGAATAGTCAGCGTCCAGCTGAGCATGTGCCTGCTCCACATCATCCAACTTGTTCCTCGTCATCTCTAACTCGCTCTCATACTCCCTCGCACGTCTCTCCCATTCACTCGCCCGTTGCTGCGCCTGTATAAGGTTTTGCTTCGCGGCAGTTGCAGTACGCTCGCTGTTAGCAGCCCGGAGATCTTGGTCGCGTACCCGTTTCTGGAGAGCCGAACATTCAGACTCAAGTTGCCGGTGCTGGTCGCGTGCACGTCTGAGTTCTCTGAGCTCGTCTTCGTCGACTTGCGACCTGAAACTCGTGAGCACCTCGATTTGTTCGGTGACCCGGCGGAGATCTTCCCAGTGACTTTGTTGAGCAATGAAAGACTCGTGTTCTTGTCGAAGAAGTTCAAGCGATTGCGCGGTGAGTTCTTTCTCGTGCTCTGCCATCTTGAGTTGGATTTGGAGATCACCAAACTGCGAATACCGGTTCGACTCATTACGCAGAGAAAAGAATATAGTAAATGCATACCTGAGCCTTGAGTGCATGTTGTTCGGCAACAGCGTCCCTGTTTACCTTCTCCAGCTCGGTAATGTGCTCTTGATTCGTCTGAGCAGCCACGTCCGACGTCTTTAATCTCGCTAAACTCTGCGAAAGCGCGTCCTCGAGTTCCGAATTGCGAAGCTCCACTGCCGAAACCTCGGAAGCCGTAGCTTGCAGTTCCTCCACCTGCGCACGGAGACTATCGCGGTCATTCTCAATGTCCTTGAGTCGCTCACTCAAGTTATCCTTCTCAACACGGACTTGACCATGGGCGCCACGTGCTTTCGCCAGTTGTACTTGGAGGTCGTTGTTTGCTGCTTTCAGCTGACGAATCTCCTCTGCATCGCACTTGGCAGCATCGCGCGAGACCGCAAACTCGGCGTACGCGTTTTGCAACACGGTCACAGCGGCGTTGAGCGTCTCGGGAAGAGCATCGAAACGATCGGTAAGGACTTGATGGAATGAGTTTTGCAAGCCGGCGAGATCGTCTTTTTGTGCGAGTATCGAATTCTGTCCACTTGCGATGCCTTCAACGGTGGTCTGTAGCAGGCGAAGATTAGAGAGGACAGCTTCACTTGTTTCAGAAGTCGCTGATTCCGATGGCTCCGCTGACGTTGTCCGAGTCGCTTCGACAGCACATTTAAGATCCTCGAGGTGAGAGGGAAGGCTAGATATGAGTGTAGCCAAGTCGGCGTGCTTGGCAGCGAGATCGTCATTCTTGGTCGATAGAGATTGTTGAGACGCTGCCAAGGTGTCGAGCTTGGGCACCACATCCTTGAAGGACTCTAAACCTCCCAGTACACTCTCGACGACCTTGCTCGAAATAGATTCCGCATTGAATGCCTTGTCGCGGTTGGTGAGACGAGCGTCAAGGCGCTCAACGACGAGGTCGGCGACCTGTTCCTTGATCTCGTGCGCGTCAATCGGTGCAATGACTCGACGAACTTCAGAGGTGATCTGGGAAATGAGTGTATCTGTGTCCAGCGAGGATGGTGAAGGTAGCATGGGGAGAAGGCTATCCACAATAAGACCTGCCGTCTCGCGCTTATCTGCAGCGAGATCGATGAGCTGCTCAATATTCGGCTTGACCGCTTGACTAAGTCTGGCGGTGAGCACGTCGTAATCAACCGTCTCTTGGCGCAAAGCCTGAAGATGTGGACTGAGAGCAGTCAAAATCTCCTCGATAAACGTGCTCTTTTCATACTGGTTCGCGAACGGCTGAGTGTCAATCTTGCTCGAAAGCTGGCCAAGTGTGCTGAGAATAACCTGGAGATTGCGGTGGTTAATTTGATCAATGATCGGGACGAGCTCCACGTCATTCGAGGACGCGGGCCTAGACTGAGCCTGCTCGATGCGGGAGAGAGCTTCACGGAGTTCAGTTTGCAAGAGCAACAAGTTCTCAGCGTGACCTCGCTGTACGACATCACGGATGAGCTCGAGATCGAGCTCACCACGAGCATCCATTTGACTGTCGTCCAATCCTCTCGCCGCGGACTCTTGAAGTTGCGTGCGAAAGAGGGCAACAACTTCCGCAATCGCGTCCTCGGTGGCAGGGCTGATGGAGGCAGCAGTTGTGCCGCGGGACTTGGCAATTTCTGAACGAATCATCTGGAACTTGTCATCCAACACCGCCTCAATCTTGTCTTCGAATGCTTGCGCTTCCAGACGTTTTGTGAGGTTGATAGCGGGTATCGACAGATTAGACAGTGACGAAGTATGTGCGCTGTGCATAGCGGGCAACGACGAACGACGCTTGATCGCAGGAGTGAAGATATCTGGTGAGTCAGTGCTCTCACGCTTGAGGCCAGGATCTGTAACAAAGCGCGACCTGGATCTGTTTGCAGACACAGAAATGGCTGGCATTGCCAGATCGTCGAGGGAAGGACGCTGTGAGTGGTCGAAAATTTCGCGAGAGCCAAGTCGCGAGCGAACAGTTCTCCGCGTTTTTTCTTCTCCGACGAGGGCTTTGAATACGCCAGCGGGGACAGTGTTGGTCGATGTAGGGTTCTTGAAGTCGAGAGGAATGGGAGCACGTTTTGGTTTCGTGACCGCGACTGCCGGAATAAATTCTTCGTCGCTTAGTTGCTCTGTATCGTTATCAGGCAAGTCATTCTCAACTTCCGTATCTTGCGGCGCCTCAAGACGACGCATCGAGTCGCTCGGGAAGCCGGAGAAAGTGAGGGGCTGTAACGGGCCACCACTGACATGTAAATCCTGAGATCCTGATACGTATGGCGAATTGGGTGCAGTATGGCGGATGCTGCGAGGTGTTTCATCCACTGGCGGGAATCGGAATGATGCCATATTTTCCTTGCCGCTGTCGAGACTTCCGTCCTCCGATGAGGTTCCATGTGAACCACGCCGTTGTCTCTTTTCTCTGCCTTGCTGGGCGCGTGCCGGAGAAGGTTTGACAGGCGGAGCGGGGAGGGGACGTGAAGCAGGTGATACAGGGAAATTGAGTTGCGGTACATTAGAGGGAGGGCGGAAGGTAAATCCGGTTGGCTTGAATTCCTGTGCAGCCGCGTTAAGCGGTTTGCCAAACGAGGGCAAGCGAGTGTGCCCCATCGCCAGTGCTGGTGGAAGAATAACCCCATCCAAAGATCCCCATGGACTTGATTCCTGGCTGCCACCGAACACGAACGGCTTTGCATGTGGATTGAGCGCGGCAGAAGGTGGAGCAAGAGGCACAGTATATTGCTCGGCGGGGAGTTGATCGGAGCCAGAGCGATAATGTGCTGCTTCTGGGTCACGCGTCATGAAGTGCGCAGAAGGGTTCCTGGAATGTGGGAGGGGAGGGAGCGGCCGACGTCCTGGGGTCGAAGTCGAAGATGGACCAAGCGTGAAGTCCACGGGATCCACACCGAGAAACGCTGCTCTCTGCTCCGCATGCATCTCGTCTTCACTTGGGTTCGAGACCAAATCAAAGTCGCGGCGGACCCGCAAGCCAAGTATACTCGTCGGCGGAGCAGGGAAATTGGGCAAGCGTCTCGGGGTCTCCATCTCCATCTCCCGATTCCGATTTCTTTGGCGAAGTAAACGACGTTGCAACCGCTCCTGACGTGCTCGCTCCTCGTCCGAAGGGTTGGACCATTCACCGATGCTCTCCTAGGAAAAATCAGTATGCACGAAAATGCATGCATGGCAGCCGAGCAGCCTTACCTCATCATCTGAGTTCAAGCGCAGGTCTTCGGATCCCGTCCACTCGCCAACGGCCTCCTGGTCCAAATCGTCGATAGTCGGATTGCCCACTGGACTCCTGATTGGCACCATATCGACTTGTTCTGGCATATCTACTTCGTGAATGCCTCCAACAGAATGCAACGAAAGTGCGTGCGATAGCCTCGAGACATGTCTTGAATGCATTCTACTTTGCGCGACGGGAGTCATCCCTTCAGGCTCAGTAGTTGGATGACTAGGAACACGAGCAAGGCCAAGACTATCTTCGTTGTCTGGAGACTTTTCATCCACGTCTGTATCGGGGTGTTGCACCTCCTCCTGCGGCTCTTCCTCCTCTGGTATATCCAGGCCAAATCCACAGACAAAGTCTGGGCGGCTGCTGCCTCTACTGATACAAGGAGGAGCAAGAGACGTTATGGACATAGGAACGCGACCCTGTGGTGCGTGAATCCCTTCACTAGGAGACGGTACATGATGTTCGATGTCCTGCTCAATACTGTCGGAGCCGAGAACAGCACTTGGACCAAATGGATTGAAGGCTGCGGCGGGATTGTAATACGAGGGAATAAACAGAGGCGGCGGTTGGGCGAGCGAGAGACTATGTCCATGTCTATTTTGCAGTCTGGGCGGTAGTTGGGATCCAGGGGAGGGGGTCAGGTTGAACGTCTGTTGCGGGGAACTCGTCAATGAGTTTACAGCGGAAGCATTCTGAGACTGCTGCAGCTTGTTTAATTTGAAATAGAGCAACGATGGATCTGCAGGTGATGATATCTAGCAAGATTGATTGAGTACACCAGAGTGTCACCATGCTAATTCAATGAGGCACTTACCGAAGCAGCACGGGCATGAGGTGCATGAAGAGAGGCGGAACTACCTGTACCTCGTTCCACACCCAGTCTCTCCAGCTTTTCTTCAATAACCCGCTGTCTGAGCGCATCCCAAGCGACCTGACAATAAGACGAGTCAACGACACACGCACAGCACTAGACACGTGTTTGCATACCTTTCCAGGTAGGAACACGTCGACGGTATCCGGAATGTGGTGCCGCCAGGTATCTGGAGGATATGGGTCTGCCGTCGCGATCCCGGGGGGCATGACCACAGGCTGGTCGTGACTGGTCGTAGGCATGGGCGTGCGCGCCCACGCGGGGCGACTAGGCGACTGGTCCTCGGCGCCAGGTATCGTTTCCACTGGCAAATTGACGATCACTTTTTTCCCCTTGAGAGCAGGTGCTGGTGGAGCCGGTGGAAGCGGGCTGTGTTTTCGACCTGGACCCCCCAGAGGCGCTTTGGGCGGACCGCCGATGCTGACGCTGGGTGCGCGTCTGTTCCTCTGCATGAACGGCTGCCCGAAGGGTGGTACGACCATTGGGAAAGCCTGGCCGAGAGGTGTTATGGGGATGGCAGTCGGTGGTGGTTGAAAGCCAGGAAAGTGTGCGATGCTCGAGTGGCCCTTGTGGTGCTGGTAAGTGGGACGACCTGGTGGAATGGGGGGCTGTGGGGGGAAGAAGGACTGCATGGGTGTCTGGAGCGGGGGCGGCGCGATCTGGAAAGGCGGAGGGTGGTAGCTATGTTGGAGGGAAGTTGGGAGGCCGGGAGAGAACATGTTGTGCTGTCTGCCGTCAAAAGGCTGCTGCATGTTGAGTGGGGGAGGAATGGAGAGACGAGAGAGAGGAGCAGCATGCATTCGAGACAGACTCTCAAAGGACCGACCCGCCCCAGACAAAAAAAATTGACGGCGGTCACTTGGTCAGGAGACAAAGCGAGTCCGCACGTGCTCGAGTAACTTGGGCGATTAGAATAGCACTATAGACATAATTAACTACTACAAGATCATGTCCTCGTCAGAGTCCGACTCAATCTCAATGTACTTCTTTGCCTGGCCCCTCGCAGCGCGTGCAGGCGCAGCAGCACGCGTCTCTACCACATCGCTCACCACTATCTCGTCCTCGTCTTCACTTTCCACCTTCTTCGACGGAGGCTTCTTCGCAGCCGCAGGTTTGCTTCCCGAAGGCTTCCGCGCTGCAGCCTTCTTCGTCGCTTCTACAGGCCCAGCCTTGCCGAAGAAATCAGTCACGGCCGCTTGCGTCGTCTTGGTCTTCTTCATCACAGGTCGGATGTACGCCTCGTCGTCGCTCTCGTCCTCATCCGCAGGCCTTGCAATACCGCGTCAGTCAGAGTGCTATCAAAACATAATACACGCACGACTTGCGCTTCGGCGCTTCCTCAGCTTCAGCCTTGCCTTTCCCTTTTACTTGCACGGCGGGTAATTCAATGTCCGAGTCCGAGTCCACCTTGATGGGTTTCTTCGCTGCAGCCTTCTTTTTCACTGGTACATCCGAAAATTCACTTTCTGCCTCTGATTTCACCTTGGCAGGCGCTTTCTTCACGGGTGCCTTTTTCGGCGCAGGTGCGGGCTTTTCATCGTCACCCTCTTTCTTCGAGGGCCCCGCGACAGCAGGCTTCGGCTTCGGCTCCGCCTTCTTCTTGACCGCGGCCTTTACAGGTTTGAACTCGTCCTCCGAGTCATTTAAACCAAAGTCATTTCGTCCGGCCAACGACTTGCGGTGTTTAAGCGTCGCTTGCTTCTTCTTGATCTTCTTCCCGTTCGCGTCAAGCAACGTCTTGTTGTCAAAGTCTTGGCATGATTTCTGTAGTAAAACGTTCACTATGACAGGAGAACAACAAACCGATCCACACTCACCCCCCATTCCCTCAGGAAGCTATCCAGATCGTCGTTCCACAGCGAGACAGGAGTACGCTCGAGCAGCGCGAGAAGTTCACCCTCCTTGTCCGCGGCTTGTTGCAAGAGTTTCTCAATCTAGTAGTCACCCAGATCAGACGACCATAAACCGAGGCACGCCCAACCGAAACATACCTTCTCCTTTGTCAAACTCCAAATTGGCATGCCCAATAGATAGTCGTAATCTGTCGAACCAGGGACACCCTCGTCCCCTTGTTCATCATCCTCATCAGGCATAACAACATCCTCAGTCTCGCCAGCTGCTTTAGCCTTCGCCACCTTGGGGAACGGGCGGAACTTGAGTTTTCGCAAGTCAGCCATGATATCCGTCTTCTTGCGGTTCGACACCACGAGTTCCTTCTCAATAATCATCTTGACAAAACGCGCCTGGTTAGAGAGCTTCTCAAATTGCAATTGGAGCTCGTTGGCCATGTAATCCTGCACCACCACCGTCCCCATCAGCTACCAGAACCATTGAAAACGTCCTCTGCGCACCTTTCGCTTCTGATAGAATGCCAGACGTTGAGGGTAGAATTCTTCAACTATCTCTTCGGGTGAGGAATATTTCTGAATCTTGCCATCGAGGTTGAAACAGATCATGTTACTCGTATTGATTTTACTCGTCAACTTGAAGAACTCGACCAAGCCTTGCTCCTCCGCCTTCTCGAGATCCTTTGCAGCCATCGTGATGACAAAGTGGATGTTGACATTGTCATGGTGTTCTTTGTAGTCCTGTTCGTCATCTCGATCAACATATTGTGCGTGAACGCTAGTAGATGGTACCTTACCTTGATAACACCGTCTCCTTTCTCACCAATCATGGCTTCCAACTCGGTCTTGTATGACTGCGTCCACTTGTGGATGGGCAACTCGGTAATTTCGACGGTCGTATCATTGACCTTTCTCACAACCCCGACGACATCGTACTTGTGTTCACCAACCTTCCTGATAGCGCCCTTGAACCCTCGCCACCAAGGGAACATAGGAACCATCTCTTCACCAGCCATCAGCCGCCGTAGATTGGCGACAATGTCCACTGGGTTGTAGCATGGGATACTGGTACTCCAACCTATCGGTCCGTATTAAGCAACCACAACTTGTATTTATATTGTGGTACTCGCCTGTTCCTATACCGTCCGCGCCATTGACAAGCACCATCGGAATGACCGGGATATAATACTCTGGCTCGATCCAGTCGTTATCTTCCTTTAGGTACGTCAACATCGGTCCGTCGTCTGGGTGGAAGATGGTCCTCGTCAAGGGTGCCAACTCGGTGAAGATATACCTAGCCGAGGCATGGTCTTTGCCGCCCATATCACGCGTTCCGTACTGACCATTCGGCAGCAAGAGGTTCAGGTTGTTCGAGCCGACGTATTCCTGAGCGAGGTTGACAATAGTCATGGTCAGTGAAGCTTCACCGTGGTGGTACGCTGCGACTTCAGAAATATAACCGACGAGCTGAGCAACTTTGATCTCCTTTTTGAGCTTGCGTTTGAAACAACCCCAGATAACCTTTCGTTGACCTGGTTTGAGACCGTCTGCTACGGATGGTATAGATCGGACGTTGTCTGCCATCGAAAAGAGTATCAACTCTTTGTTGATGAAATCCGAATATGGGATTTCGTCTATGTTGTGATCAAGGTATGTCCCAGGCTGCGAGCAAGTCAGATAATGCAGGCACAGGGGTATTGAGCTCACCTTGAATCCGCGGAGCCATTCTTTCCGCTCATCAGCTTTTTTCTTGCTAAACGCGAGGTCTATGAGTTCCTTGTCGCCCTCTTGGGTGGAAGCAAATGGAATCATGTGCTTCGCCATATTACTGAAGTAGTAACGAGCATCGGCATCACTGCTTGTTCCGAGACCCTTTCATACTCCAATGAACGGCATGCAAACAAGAACCACACAGTAACAACGAACCTTGTAGTATTTCGAGTCCCACTTGTGTGCATCAGCTGTTCTCTCCAGCCATTGCTCATATTCAGGTATAGTGAAGAAATCTATCTGCTGCTTTCCTTTCGTTACCCGCACGATAGGTGTTACGAACTCGACAAGGAAATTGGAAATTTTGAGCAACGAAGGGAAGAAATGGTCCAGGAAATTGATAAGGAGGCCCTTGATATGGGAGCCATCGTGATCCTATATCGAGTCTTTCGAGTCAGCCCGAGTTCCGTAACAGAATTAGATCCTGACCTGATCAGTCATAATCATCAGTCGACCATATCGCAAACTGCTGACGTTCGTATACTCTTTACTATGCTGTAAACCCATGATTTTCTTGATGTTCTGGATTTCTTCGTTCTTCATGATCTGGTCGTGTTTGGCTTCTCGTACATTCAGGAGCTTTCCACGCAACGGGAAGACACCGAAATTGTCTCGTCCAACGACACCAAGACCAGCGACTGCAAGAGCTTTGGCGGAGTCTCCTTCTGTTAAGATGAGAGTACACCTATCAGCGTTCCTTGTTCCAGCGTTGTTAGCGTCAGCTAGCTTGGTCATGCCGGCGAGGCTACCACAAATGTCAGTTTCGAACGAGTAGAGTACATGAATGACGGCTACTTGCCGGTTGCGCTTCGATCCATCAGTCTTTTTGATCTGTTGGTCTGCCTTGAACCTTGCCCAGTTTAACACGTTGTCAATGATGGAGGATTTCAAAACTGGTAGACGCTATATGAGCCTTGAAATTACAGAAATGGTTCCGACCGACCTTTCTTCATAAACTCCTCGGACAAAACTGGCTTCGAACCAAACTTGGACACGGTCAGCGTCAGCGTCTCCTTCGTCTGACTGTCGAAGGTAGGGTTCTCAATGAGAGCGTTCACGAAAATCCACATATGATTCTTGATCTGCGCAGGCTTGACCTTGGCAGCCTTGTTCTTCTTCTCGATGGCAGCAATCAAACTTTTGGCAATTTGGTCGGCCATAAGCGCGACATGGGTACCGCCTTTGGTCGTCGCAATCGAGTTTGCGAACGAGACCTGTTGGAACGACCCTTCCGAGACGGCAAAAGCAACCTCCCAGCGCGGACTGATTTGCTCGTAGATCACGCTCGGCTTCGCCTGTGCAGCACCTCCGGAATTTGCGGCTGCTTCGGCTGCGGCGGATTCGAGGTACATCTCCACGTACTGCTTGAAGTTCTTGACCTTCAATCGTTCGTCATTAAGATAGACCTTGACATCCCTGACTGTGCCAGCTAAATCATAAACGCGCCTCTTGAGGAGCGACAACGTGTCGTCATCGATACATTCCATTCCAAACAGCTTCAGGTCGGGCTTGAAGGTGATCTTGGTAAACCCCTCGCCTTTGCTGTTCTTTGTAATCTTGGCAGCTCCGCACTTGCCCATGTTATTCGTCCATGTCTGTTTGTACTTTTGACCCGAGTTCTTGTCAGCGGTCTCGATGGTGAATTCATGCGAGTAAATGTTTGCCAGCTTGGCACCGTAACCGTTACGACCACCCACTAGCCTCTTTTCGGTGTCGTCATAGTTAGAACCTGCCATTAAATGACCAAAGATAAGCTCTGGAATGTAGATCTTCTCCTTGCTGTGTATCTCGATTGGTATACCCCGACCGTTGTTGGAGACGGATATTATTCCTTCGTCCACGTCGATATTGACTTTGAGCGTGTCCATGTTGGAATCGTTGACCTCGAGGGAGTTTAGTTAAAGCGACATGTCCCAAGAAATAGCACACATACCTTGTGATCTGCCGCGTTGACGAGGATTTCGTCCACAATCTTGAAAAAGCCTGGAACATAATTGACTTCACGGTGAACCATTCGCTTGTTGTCGGAATCATATGTCCACATTGGCTGAGCAATGGTCTCCACGCTTCCAATGTACGTATCAGGCCGTTTGAGCACATGCTCCACTGCTGTCAACTAGGTACAGGGTCAACAAGCATTGCGAAAGGACTGGGCAACGCGCACCTTTATGTATTTCTCCGATGCTGTTTTCTTCTTTCCATTCGCCGCGGGAGCTGCAACTGGCATGGGATTCCCATCGTCGGAGTCACTGGCACCCTCGTCAACATCTGAGGCGCTCTCTTTGTCATCCTTGTCAGAGAGAATTTTCTTCTTCGGGGCTGCCTTGGGTTTCGGAGCGGGCTTGGTTGCCTTTGGGACAGGTTTCGAAGCAGTCTTCTTACTAGGAGCTTTGGTCTGGGACAGATGGGTGGCAGGGTAAGCAAGTTCTAAGGCCATCGGGCAAAGGAACGAAAGTGCTTACGATCTTCTTTGCTGGAGGGGCGTAATCGTCGGTCTCGGTGCCCGAGACGTTGTCTAGGTCAAAAATTTCGGCTTCTGAGGAGCTCATCGTCCAAGGTCGCGGTGCGTTGTTAACCGTGTCGCGGAACGCGGTTTCACCGGATGGACGCGTTTATAGTCTGAACACGTGACGAGTGACTTGTCACTCCAACCTTCTACCATGTTCACGCTGAGGAGGTTGCAATCCCACAGCTCGACCAGATTTTTTGGCACCTCGGTCACCCTACAGGCGACTTCTTCGAGCCCAACAGCGCCAGTTCCTGAAGGAGCTTCTCGTCGTCGACGTCCGCTCAAGACGCGTCGACCAAGAATTTCGCTCGACCACCCGCGAGAATGGAAAAGACCTCTTGCATATGGTGTACTTCCGGCATTTGATGAAGCGCTCAAATTCATCAAGGCAGACTCGGAAGCATTGAAACTGGAGATGCAAGACGTTCTGGCCTCGCTCAAGGCCGCTAACCAGGCTGCCGAATCGGACCCAGTGGCAACCAAGCAGTTGGAGGAAAAATCGAACTATCTCGATATTCAAAGCGAGATCAACCTCCCCGAGGTTCAGTGGAAGTGTGCAAACGGAATGGGTACGTGAAAAGGTTTCAGTCATTCTTCCCTGGTGTCCTCTGACGGCACGATGGTTGTCTTAGCGGACATGGCCAAGGCAGTGGATAGGCACATTATTGAACGGCGCTGGAGAAAGGAAGGTGCATTGGACCTCTTGGTATGTCCGTTGGTACGACTCCTACTGACGCAATCACAGTTGTTCTCCCAGATGGAGCGCATTCACCAAATGCATGTCGTACCTGACGTATTCCCCGACCTGCACCCATCGTTTGATCTCCGCGTGTCCTTCCCAGTGCACCAGACCAAGGTGACTTTGACACCGCCAAAGTACAAATTCGTGGAGCCAGGGGTTTACCTGTTACCAGAGCAAGTTAGTTTTATCGTTCTTTTTATTGGGGTTATCGCTTTTCTGAACAGAAATAAGACTGTTGATCCACCCAGGCTCCACAAGGATGTATTTCACACTGACGAACGCCTATACACCTTGATCATGGTGGATTCAGGTGAGTGAACGCCGAGGTTTAACATCGTCCTCTGGCTCACCGGGATTTAGATGTACCCGACGAGGCTAACAACACATACCAGTCCTTCCTTCATTGGCTACAGTGCGTATCCCATGTCTTCACATGTCTTACACTTACGACTATTCACTCCTCAGACCGAACATCTCTTTGTCAGCAACCTCCCCTTCACTCATCCATAATGTAAACTCGCACACGAAATACATACCACCACATCCTCAGAAGGGTACACCCTATCATCGCTACACGATTCTCTTACTTCCTCAAAGATCTCACATCGATGTCCCAGTCGTCGAAATGGATAAACGCCTTGGATTTCCGGTAAGGGAGTTTATAGCGAGCTATGAACTGGATCCTTCCACTGGCGGAGGCGCGCACATGTGGAGGGGTGAATGGAACCCAACCGTTTCAAGAATATACCGGGATTTATTCAGTAAGCCATGATTCGTCTCGTTGAAATCCCGGGTGATCAATACTGTTCGCGTGCAGAAACGGATGAGCCTGTCTATGGCAAGCCACCAAAGCCCGACCGGTATGCGGATGTAAGGGGAAAGAATCGGTACTTTATGTAGTGGCTAGACTCTCTGCCATTAGCGATCTTGCAACACTTATAAATGCACAGTCGGAAGTAAAGTTAACTAGAGTCCGACACTGTTGATTAAAATTGTAATTACGTCAGCTGCACCACCTTGTCAGTGTCCGTCAACACAGAAAACAATGACCACGAACACGGCGAACCTCGAGACGTCTGATCTGGTGTTCCAGCCAGTACACCTCCATGTCACTGAGGTTTTGGAACCAGAGACACCCCGTCCAGGAGGTTTCGTGAGGAGCGACATTGTGAGTTAAATCCTACTTTCTCCCTTCATCGCTCACGAAGCTGTACAGAAACACACGTTTCGTCAACCAGATAAACCCGTCGAGCCTTTGACCCCCCGCCGCTCTCTTCTAGGTCTGGATCGCCTGGCTGAAGAGAAGAGAGACCAGGCGAGCGCAGAAGGCGGGCCCAGGAAGCGGCCTCGATTGGACGATGATGCCATTTTCAAAGGTATGTGTATTTCCATAGTATCGTGGTACAGCAATTGATTTATACACATAGTTCCGAGTCTACCTCTTCCACGAAGCGGCGCCTCAAGGCAGAGAGGCCCGGAGACCCCCTCTAATCCGGGCGGTCTCTCCGAGGTTGCTCGGCGACGACTGGAGGAGTACAGAAAGAACAGGGATAGACATAAAGGTCAGCCAACCTACCTCGACGTGTCCTCGATTCATTCACTGTCTTTTTCCAGAGGGTATTTCTGCAGGACAGGGACGCAAGGCGGACAAACCGGTCGGTATCGGCGAATTCCAACGCCGACTGAACAGAGACGATCGAGGATGGGGAACCCGCTCAGGAAAGGGGTGGGATTCGACACCGCACAGTCAGCGAGGCAGTCGCGACCGTGACCGTGATGCACCGAGCGTCCGCGTACCTAATGTTGGATGGGAATCAACCCCGAGACGAAGTCGTGACGGAGAAGGTTCGGGGTGGGGACGCGCGAAAGATAGATCATGGGATGCACCAACACCGAGAATTCCACGAGGGGGGAGTCCGGAGGACGACGGTCTTTATGGCGTTGACATGAGAGAGTGGGAGGAAGAGCAAGTGAGGTTGGATCGGGACTGGTACAGCGGTGCTGAGGAAGGCGGTGTGGCTGGCGACGAGAAGCACAATCCTCTTGCTCAATACGAGGATCTTAGCATTATCAAGGAGGCCGAGATCGCGACAAAAGCAAGGGTCAGTCTTGATTTTTTTTTTCCTCCCCAGGTCACTCAAACTTGACCAACCACAGAAGAAAATTTCGGCTAGGCAGGCTCAGTATGTAAGTACCCGACTCTATTTCAACGTGGACCTGTTTGCTGAGTGGCGTCTAGAATGCTGACAACGACTTGTGGGAAGCTAATCGAATGGTCACTTCGGGTGTGGCCACTCGAAAGGAACTCGACCTTGATTTCGAAGATGAGTCGGAATCAACTGTACACGTCATGGTCCACG
The DNA here is from genome assembly GCA_038090555.1 of Boletus subcaerulescens. Classification (NCBI taxonomy): domain Eukaryota; kingdom Fungi; phylum Basidiomycota; class Agaricomycetes; order Boletales; family Boletaceae; genus Boletus; species Boletus subcaerulescens. The sequence goes on along the minus strand of JBBPNA010000217.1, from coordinate 17,188 downwards.
ATCTCAAGCCGCCATTCTTGGATGGGAAGACAATCTTTACGAAACAACTGGAACCCATCAATCCCATCAGGGATCCAACGAGCGACATGGCTATCTTCTCCAAGAAGGGTAGCGCACTTGTGAAGGAGAAACGAGAGCAAGCTGAGCGTGCGAAAGCCGCCGCCAAGCTTGCTTCGTTGGGAGGAACGTCATTGGGGAACATCATGGGAGTCAAGGATGAGGAGGCCGAAGCCGAAGGTACGTCTTTAGTTTCGCACCTTACTGCTTGTCGAGTTGGACATTCACGAAGTTTTTCGGGTTTCATATACCAACAGCTGCCGCGGAGAAAGCGGTCGCCTCTGGGGAAAAGGAGGATTACAGAGGGGATTCAAAGTTCGCTAGCCATCTGAAGATGACGGCTGGGGTCAGTTCGTTCGCCAAAAACAGGACCCTGAAGGAACAGAGGGAATATCTACCTGCATTCGCATGCCGAGAAGAATTACTGAAAGTCATGCGGGAGAATCAAGGTAAATGTTCTAGTGGTCAGCGGTCTACAGCTCTGTTGACGAAACTTGATCAGTTGTCATTGTCGTTGGTGAGACAGGCTCCGGTAAGACTACTCAGCTGGCGCAATTCCTTTACGAGGACGGATATGCCTCTTTCGGCATTATTGGTTGCACGCAACCTCGTCGTGTTGCTGCAATGTCCGTCGCAAAACGGGTCTCTGAAGAGATGGAGGTGTGCTATTCAATTTTCGTGTTTTCTTGCTCCTCAACGGCTTCGCAGTGCAAACTTGGTGGCCTTGTTGGCTATGCGATTCGATTTGAAGACTGTACGTCTTCAGAGACGAAAATTAAATGTGAGTATTATATCCATATCGTGCACTTCGGTCCTGGCTAACACTCTCCGATCCTAATAGACATGACGGACGGTGTACTGCAACGAGAGTCCCTGAATGAAGGCGACTTGGATAGATATAGTGTCATCATTCTCGACGAAGCACATGAACGATCGCTCAGCACTGACGTTCTCATGGGTCTTTTGAGGAAAAGTAAGTTTAACGCACTTGTATAGTATCATTCGTGCTAAGGAACCTTTAGTCCTCTCGCGGCGCCGTGATCTGAAACTCATTGTTACATCCGCAACTATGAATGCAGACAAGGTAGGCATTGAGGATTTTCCATACTGCGGGACACTTGTTCAATGATGAAACCAGTTCTCTGCATTCTACGGAAATGCCCCAACGTATACCATCCCTGGTCGTACTTTTCCCGTCGAAATGTTTCATTCGAAATCTCCTTGTGAAGACTATGTTGACAGTGCTGTCAAGCAAGTTCTCCAAATTCATCTCTCGTTACCTCAGGGTGATATCCTTGTTTTTATGACCGGTCAAGAAGATATAGAAATCACTTGTCAAGTCGTACAAGGTTAGTGTCGTCTCCTCGAATCTTACGTCTTCTCATTCTCGGTATGCCTGCAGAGAGGCTTGAACAATTGGATGAGCCACCGCCTTTGGCAGTGTTACCGATCTACTCCCAGATGCCAGCTGACTTGCAAGCCCGCATCTTCGAGCCCACCAGTGATGGCCGCCGGAAAGTTATTGTTGCCACGAACATTGCAGAAACGTCTCTGACAGGTGAAATCTCCATTCCTCACATGTATGTCATGCACTCATAGAATCTGAAGTCGATGGAATTCTGTATGTCGTAGACTCGGGGTATTCCAAACTGAAAGTGTACAACCCGAAAGTCGGCATGGATGCCCTTCAAATTACCCCTGTGAGCCAGGCGAATGCAAACCAACGTACGGGTCGTGCTGGCCGAACAGGCAATGGGTCAGTCAATATGAGTGGACCAGTTATAATAATGTACTGACGATCTTTTATAGCTACTGCTACCGCTTGTATACAGAGATGGCCTACCGAAACGAAATGTTTCCCAACACCATACCCGAGATTCAGCGGACAAACCTGGCTAATACCGTACTGCTGCTGAAGTCTCTCGGTGTCAAGAACCTCTTGGAGTTCGATTTTATGGACCCTCCACCTCAGGCATGTCAGAAGTGATCCATCAAACGCATTGCTGACAGCCATCTAGGCAAACATTATCAATTCGATGTACCAGCTTTGGGTCCTTGGAGCTCTTGACAATGTGGGGGATCTGACTCCAGTTGGGCGCAAAATGTCTGACTTCCCCATGGAACCGTCGATGGCGAAGATGCTGATCGTCTCCGTGGATTACAAGTGCTCTGCGGAGATGCTTACAATTGTTTCTATGCTATCGGTACCCAGTGTCTTCTACCGGCCAAAGGAACGGATGGAGGAAGCTGATGCAGCTCGCGAGAAGTTCAACGTACCCGAAAGTGACCATCTGACCCTCATGAATGTTTTCAACCAGTGGAAGAGTCATGGGTGCGTGTAACTTCTGACACCGCCTTGTTCGTTCACTGATTGTTTCACAGTTTCCGGGATGAGTGGGCTACGCGCCATTTCTTGCATCCTAAGCTCCTCAGGAAAGCTCGGGAAGTTCGCGCGCAACTTGAAGACATCATGAAGTTCCAAAAAATGGAGATGATATCATGTGGAACCGACTTCGATATTTTGAGGTATGTTTCTACTATCTTTTCATGGTCCGAGATATGTTCGAACAAGCTCTCCAGGAAAGCAATCACTGCTGGATATTTCCACCAAGCTGCTCGTGTGAAGGGTATTGGAGAGTATGTGAACATCCGAACCGGCTTACCGACACACCTGCATCCCACTAGTGCGCTGTATGGGTTGGGATGTAAGTCTTCGTTACGCCTTCTCTCACACTGAGGTTTATTTTCGTCTAGACACACCAACTTATGTCGTATATCATGAGCTGATCCTCACGTCGAAGGAATACATGACGCAGGTCACGGCCATCGATGCATATTGGTTAGGTAAAGTGGACTTTTTCCGAGGAATATGTCCATTGCTCACTAGTACTGTTCCGCAGCTGACCTGGGATCTGTGTTCTACTCTGTCAGAGAGAAGAACTTTGACGATGGTAGTTCAAGACGCAAGGCTGACCGTGAATTCTCAAAGAGAGCTGAGCTGGAGAGCCAGATCAAGAAGCAGAGAGAAGAGTAAGTCCCATCTTGGTACTGTGAGCGGGCTAGCTGATGACCGCTGGAACCGATAGGGTTGCTAAGAAGGAGACCGAACAAGCCTTGGCAGTCAAGACATCAATCGGAACCGCGCAGATAATCGTCCCTGGGACGCCGAGGCATCCTGGACAGACACCACGCCGACGAGTAGGTATATGAGGGCCTTGTACACTAGATATATGTAATGAGGGATAAATATACTCGGAGATTAAGGTGAAACAACCTGGGACAACATATCCAAGGGAATTTTTTTCAGGACCGAAACGGTGGTTACCAGATCCGGGGTATCTTGCAAACTCGGGAAGATGAGACATGTGCTACATGAGATATCTCTAGGTGCACGTCATGTCCCACAAGACCATCTCACTGAAGCTTTCCAGAGAGTGACATGCCAGAAACAGTGTCGGGTCATCCGGGATTCGAGCACCATTCGAGCCACCTGGGCAGGTTATTGCATTCCTCGCCGTTGGACACCTTCGTTCGCCGTACATCATCTCGACGCCAAGCAACGAAGCAGCAGATCCACACTAGCCAGGACAACAGTGCAGGCACCCTAGTACCCCCATCCCTCCGGCCTCACTATGCGGCATCACCCCCGAGACCCCCAGTCAGTCAGCGCGTCCCCGATTCTCCGTTAATACACTCGCACTTTCGAAGCTCGACAGCCAGCGCGGCGACGAATACAATCGCACTGCATACCAGCCAGAATTCCAAATCCTTTCTTTCGTTTGCGGATGATTGTGAACCGGGCGATGGTTGCTACGAAGGGGACAACTATTATGGCGGTCAGCGACTCCAGCCGTCCGAGTCGAGCAACCACCATCACTACTTCAACAACTATCCTACCTCTGCCATTCCTTCTGCCTCTACACAGCCCGAATCACAAACTGACTTATGGGACGGGCCTACGCAGCCACCATCTTTGAATTACACTGACAACCTCATGCACCCGCCACCCTCCACTTTACCGACCGTCATCGTTTCCACCCCCCAGGATGACTGTCCATGGCCATACGGTCCTATGCGACAACCGATATTGTCTCAGAGTGGCTCACCGCGGCTCAACTTTTCGAGACCAGGTCGGCCACCTATACTCTCCTCCGAGGAACAGAAACGACATGTACTTGAACGAAATGCCCAGAGGCCGAACTCGCCTAGAACAAATTCTAACCAAGCGTCCTTGAGCCCCGTCACCCCCGTGACCGGTATATATCCCGACCAGCTACGTACGCCTGGCCGTCTTTCACCTAGCGAGCATCGTAGCACATCGGCTTCATCATCGTATCTTCACCCTGACGGGATATACTCGTCCCCTTCGCTCGCTTCATCAAACCATGTCATACTCTCTTCACATCCACCTTCGCTTAGAGCAGGGTCACGCCTTAGCTTGTACTCTGATTCGTATTCGTACTACGAATTGGGCAGCGCTGCGCCATCGCCATCGCCAACGCCGACGACGCCATCCCCTCGGTCTTCTCCAGATGTATCACCACCGACCAGTAGATCTGTGTCCACCGAACCCCAGACACCTGAAGAATATCTTCAGCTAGGCATACAGTATCATGAAGCTAATCAACTGAAAGACTCGGCCGTTTGTTTCGAGAAGAGCGCAATGGAGCAGGGTGGGTGTGGTGTAGGGATGTTGATGTGGGGTCTTACGCTGAGGCATGGTTGGGGATGCGAGAAGAACGAGAAGAGTGGGTTCAAGTGGTTGACAAAGGCTGCTGAATCGGCGGTGCAAGACCTCGAGAAGGCAAAGAAAGGGTTGGAGGTAAAAGGTGTCAAAGTAGGTCTATGCTTTGTGCTGTGATGTTGGCTTCCTCACACACGATGGCAGGAAGAACTCGTGCTTGCCATTTACGAGGTCGGCCAGTGTTTCTTTCAGGGCTGGGGTGTAGCGAAAGATCAGAAGATGGCTGTTGTACGTGACCGATCGCTTGTTGCCTGTCAGGGCTCTGACGAGAGTGGCGCAGAGCTACTACAGGGTTGCAGCAAAGCTAGGCGACGCTGATGCTCAGCAGGATCTGGCCTTTTGTCTAGCCAATGCGAGGGGATGCAAGAAGGACAAGAAAGAGGCTGCAAAGTGGTATCGCGCTGCAGTGGGTCCGCTCTTATACTTGGTCATACATAATCTCAGGGTTATTCTAGGTCGCCCAAGGTGTCAGCGATGTTGGGATGGCGTGGATCTACAAGGACAAGTATAAAGACTAGATGGCCACACTCTCTCTCAAGACGTCCTGACTAGCAGGTGTGGTAACGGTTTCCTCGAAACACCAGGTGACTCCGCGTGGAGCAGTGCGGATGATTGCTTTAAAAGTATTTCTGATGCATTTATACCCGTGAATATGAGTTGGAAGGATGATCAAGGACATTGTTTACTTGCAAATTAATCTGATTAAATATACAGACCCCCTCCATTTTGTTCACGTCTTTTTCCCTGCTCATCATGCGACCGGCAACGAGCTTGTACTTGAAAGATTAACCTCCACGGAACCATGACTTGACCAACAAATCTGCCTGCAGGGGTATCTGTTCCGAGGATGTATTCCTCGGTGTTGACCAGCAATATGTTGAGGAGTTGGTCTGTGCCGACAAATGTACCGATAAAGACACGGTTATCGCAAGTGACGATGCGGACGGTCTCTTTGAGCAGGTCCCTCACAGCGGCGATGGCTGGGGTGTCCATGATGGCCGGGTCCGGTGAAGACATACTATGTCCGTGACAGGTCACTCCCTGTCACACCTTGGAACTGCAATGAACCCATTTGAGAGCGCACCCTCGTTGAACATGCAAGGCCAGTACGACTCTGCCAACACTCACAAATACTCGGTTATCTTGCCGACATACAACGAGCGCAAGAACCTACCCATCATCATCTGGCTGTTGGCTAATGTGTTCAGCGAACAGTGCGTGTCTTGCGAACGTGTCGAGTGAACACGCGCCGCTGAACGGTCTAGTGAGCTAGCATGGGAGATCATCGTCGTGGATGACGCTAGTCCGGATGGCACGCAAGAAGTTGCCAAGGAGCTCGCCAAGGTGTATGGGGAGGACAAAATCGTTGAGCGCTTGTCTTGTTCGTGTTGTGACGTTGCTGAACGCGCCGCAGGTTCTGAGACCACGGCCCGGAAAGCTCGGGCTCGGGTGCGTGTGACGGAATGCTTTTCCAGTCCTATGTGGACTCATTGTCGGCGCGCAGGACTGCATATATCCACGGACTGGACTTTTGTAGTGGTGACTTCGTTATCATCATGGACGCCGACTTTTCACACCATGTATGCGCATCAGCACCATTGGAGTTTTCAGGTTCTCATTCCATCTGACTAGCCTAAATTCATACCACAATTCATTAGGTGCTGTTTGTCTGATAGTGTCTTGAAACCGCTGACGCCTTGCTTTACAGGTTGCAGCAGGCATATAATCTGGACATCGTTACAGGTACGCGGTACCGGTCGACGCCAACGCCTTCTATATCCGATACGTGTCCTGGTGGTGTACATGGGTGGGACCTCAAGCGGAAACTCGTCTCGAGAGGAGCCAACTTTTTAGCTGCAACTGTGCTCAATCCTGGGGTCAGTGACCTGACGGGTAGCTTCCGGTATGTGTGTCCGATGCTCTGAGGCGAGTACGACTGACGTGTCCTCGAGGCTTTATCGTTTGCCCGTCTTGCGGCATATCATCACACTCACACAATCGCGAGGGTACGTTTTCCAGATGGAAATGATGGTGCGGGCGCGAGCGCTGGGGTACACGGTAGGGGAGGTTCCGATTACGTTTGTGGACCGCATCTTTGGTGAGAGCAAACTCGGCGCGGACGAGGTGGTTGGATATCTCAAGGGTGTCTGGTTGCTGTTCGTCTCTGTGTAGCGGACACCTTGTTGTGAATGACATCCGATACGTTTGGTATTTGGGAAAGGGACTCCATTATTCGAGTCTCGGCCGAGTCGGATACAATGGCAGGCTGTACTCAGAAACCAACTGCAAGAAATGTCGGAATAGAACAGGATTCAGTGGACTCTTGCAGAATGTTTGGAGAGCAGCACTGGAACCAACCGCCCAAGCAGAGTCAATGCGTGAAATGTGCGAGCTGAGTTCAAGCAGGTAGTCAAGCTTAGTAGTGCTCGCGCGTAGGTGTAGAGACAATATTGGTTGACCACATTGGGTACATATACAAGAATATAGGATTATAGATTCATAGCTTACATGAGTTCGACTGTTTTACACTAGGACTGTACCTGCACCAGATCACGGAATGCTGCTCGCATACACTTGATAAATCGGTACACTTCCCCGGTCTGATTGAGTTCTCGCAAGAGGATCGGAAGTGCAGGTAGCGGTGGAGTCGTCGTGATAACTGGGAGTACATGTTAAATCAGTTTGGCATATACGAACGAGGAATTACCATTGTAAGATGGAGTAGAGACATCAAGCACGAAGCTGAACTCCCGATCAGGATTCGCTTCGTCTACATGAGAAAACCGGATGAGGAGTTGGTCCGCTTCGATGCCCTCAATCTTGCACTGGAGCCATGACTCGCACGCCGCGAGTTCTGGCTCTAGCCGGGTAGCATGTTCATTCAGTATGTCTCGTTCAGCATTCTTTTCTAAGTTTGTCGGTTCATTGATATAAGTAGGGTGGAAACAGGATTGGATCTCACCTCGTTGTAAATTGGAGACATCAGTGCGATACTGTTCAATCTCGGAATCGAGGGTCGCACACGTATCACGGATCGAAGTCAATTGACGTTTGAGTGCAGCGAGAGAATGTTCGGCGTCACGCCTCTCTTCTTGTTCCTTAGCCAGTACTACAATAATCTGGGTGAGCTCTTGAGGAGGACGATCCGTGACTTACCAGCGAGCAGATCAATCTCTTTAAGCTTGCACTGGTTTATTTCAGACTCCACTGCCTGTATCCGCTCAGCAAGTTTCCTCTTGTCGGCTTCTTGGGCATCTCTGTGTTTCGTGATCTCGGCGATGGCACGATTGGTGTAATTTGTGACCGCTCTGAGAAAGTTTGACGTGGATGTTTCGTATGCTTGCAGCCGAAGGTCTACTTGAGGGGTTGACTGGGCAAGAACAGACGCGAGGTCGATGTGTGTATGTCGCATTGCGTGTGGTCAAACATTGGTTTCTTGGAAAACGCGCAGGTCACGTGATATACGAGATGGCACGTGTATAGATCGTGTTCCAGTGGCAGGACCTTGAATGAATCGCAGCTTGATCCTCTCCTAAACGAACATAACGATACCATTGGACTCCACGATATCCACATGAGCACTGCTGAGGGAGACCACAGCTGGAATGACGACGTCAGCATGAATACCGCAAAAGCTGCAACTACCATGAAACCGTCAGGCTTTCAGCTCTGGGAAAGGGAGCTTTTAGAGAGTTCAGAGGTGAAGCGGAAAGCCACTGTTGCGCAGCTTTGTACGTCTCCTCGTGATGATTTACGATGATCGCTGATCGAAAAATCGTAGACTTTCTCGACTACTACTTCCAAAGCCTTGGCTATCTCGCTGCTCGGAGGGAACGAAGAGCACGTTTCGATGCTGATACTGCGAAACGACAGTTGTCTACGGCCGAGTATTCCAAGGAGTTCAAGTCATACTGTGGCCGCGAGCGGGTATTGCTTAGGAAACGGCGAGCAAAACTGCGCGTAGAGCAATTCCATATTATGGCGCAGGTCGGCCAGGGTGGTTATGGCGAAGTCTTCCTCGCACGCAAACAAGAAACTGGGGAGGTATGCGCTCTCAAGAAGATGCGAAAGCGGACACTACACAAGATGGATGAGGTATGCCGGAAATACATTGTCATCTTCATGCGATGTTCACGATCATGTTGTCGATGTCTAGGTTCGACACGTTCTTGTCGAGCGGGATATTCTGACAGCCACCAAGACTCCTTGGTTGGTGCGGTTACTGTATGCATTTCAAGACAGTCAGCACGTATATCTTGCCATGGAATACGTACCCGGGGGAGATTTTCGGACTCTTTTAAACAATTCCGGAGTGCTGAAGGAGGAGCACGCCAGGTTTTATATCAGCGAGATGTTTGTAGCCGTCAACGAACTACACAAGCTTGGCTACATCCACCGTGACTTGAAACCGGAGGTTTGTCAGTTCATATTATTCATCTCTACCATTTGTTTACGGCCGCTCGCAGAACTTTTTGGTCGATGGAACTGGCCACGTCAAGCTCACAGACTTTGGGTTAGCCACTGGGACCTTGAATCCAAAGCGAATTGAATCGTTAAAAATTAAAGTAGGTCCCTACTCGGAGTCCAGGCTACTCTGCATAACCTATCCGTGTAGCTCGACAAAGTTAAAGACAACCGAGTCGTGTATCGTTCGACGCTTGAAAGACGTTCCATCTATCGTTCCGTTCGTCATGAAGATCCACGCTACGCTGATTCGATTGTGGGTTCGCCCGATTACATGGCGCCTGAGGTCTTACGTGGAAAGCCATACACCTACTCGGTCGACTATTGGTCTCTCGGATGCATCTTCTTCGAGTTCTTAGCCGGTTTCCCACCATTCAGTGGAGGTACGCCCGAAGAAACCTGGACCAATTTAAAAAACTGGACCAAGGTATTGCGACGGCCCGAATATGACAAACCAGAAGATCTCATCTTCAATCTCACCGACATAGCGTGGGATGCTGTTACGAGGTTTGTCCACGTTATCTACGTCTTGCGTTGCTAAGTGATATACCGCAGGCTTATATCCCACTCGAGTGTCCGATACTCGACCCTACCACAAGTCATGAGCCATCCGTTTTTCGATGGTGTCAAATGGGAAGATTTGCGGTCAACTCGGGCGCCATTTGTCCCTGCCTTGGACTCGGAAATTGACACAGGGTACTATGATGACTTCACATCACTCGAGGATATGGCCAAGTATGCGGAGGTGAAAGAGAAGCAGAGAAATGTAGATAAGGTCAAGGAGAAAGATGATACTCCTGCTAGGGGGGTTTGGGTGGGTTTCACATTTGGTAAGCATGGTCCCAGTAATAGGTTGCTGGGTGTTTTGGAGGGGGAGAAAGATAATGGCAGTACATTAGCTACTATATTTTAATATCTTTCTGGACCCAAAGGGATTGGGCATTCCAGGAATTCATGAGAAATCCAATCCATCAATGCCTTTGAAAACTTGACAAATGCTAGATTCTCCAATATTTCTGTCTCCTCAACTCTGGTGGACCTGCCCTGGAGATCTTCATCTCCTATCAGACCATTATGAACTTATGATACAATATCTCTGCCTTTCTCCATTTGTACTTTTTATTGTTCTATGTTCTCCATTCTTCATCCTAGGGTCCATGTGATCCTTTATGTGTTTCTCATTACTTCATCAGCAAAATGTCAACTTTCTGTGGTTTCACAGACAGTACAGGTGCACAGATGGAAAAATATTAGGTACTTTCCCATCAGCAAATTTACAAAGTCTTATTATGACTTATTTGCTGCTTATTTTGCTTATCTTACTCACGGCACATGTCACAACCCAGATTTTACCAAGTCCAACTTCAGTCAACTCCAGAATATCTTGGGCAACCCTTGACCTAGGAGTTGTGACTCTGGACTCATACCTTTATTAATCTCTTTTAGTTATAGTCTGCATTAGTATTGCTGTGACTCAGCTTGGCTCCAATTGGCTTGGCTTTTGCTGGCTTTTTGCATAACTTGGCTAATGTCGACTCAGTTAGTTGCTGCAGCTGGCTCGGAGCTGATAATTAGTTATTAATCAATTATCACCACTTTAGCCAACCCAAACTGACTTCTGATTGGCTTAAGCCAGTGCTCAGCAGGCACCTGGTAACGAAGTGTGTGGTACTCCATGTTACGTTTGGCCCGGGTAGGGACGAATGTAGCCTTGGAAAATTCAAGCAAACGAGGTTTCGAAGTGAGCATACCCTTTACGGCGGTACAAGGTCCTTAGAATAAGGTATTACTACTGGTCAAGGGCCAGTAGCGTTTCAAGGGATCGAAGGTTCAAAGGACGAGGAGCTAGTCAAGTGCTAGCGACGAGTCTTAGAGTCGAGAGGTGAAGTCAATGGAGTAGATTCCAGTGATATCCAAGGTCAAAGGTACAAGAGTAGGTATCTAGTAACTAGCTCTAGTACAATGAAGGGGAACTAAGTAAATACCGTATAAGAGAAGCATAAGTAATAGTCATACGATGGTGTAAGTGAGTCCAGGAATAAGGTACGTATTCCAGTTACGAGGGAATCCAAGTAAGAATGTACTTGGAGAACGGAGTAACAAAGGCTCAGAGAGAGACTATGGTAGATCTCCTTGGAAGGGTCAAGTTAGATAAAGATGAGGACAAATGGAAGGGCATATCCTGTGAGTGGTGGGGTCTGTGGGTTAGGTGGCGATAAGACCCAGTGAAGGGCTATGAGGAGTGGGAACGACGAAGAGCTGAAAAGAAAAAGATACAGGGGCAAATCGTAACATTACCCCGGTACTAGGGTTCTAAGTCTCTGACGAAAGACTAGAAAGGCTTCGTCAGCGGGGGTCGGTGGGGAGAGGAAAGGACAGAAGAGCTACATTCTAGGGTCACAGGGGGAGGTGGGCCTGCGAAGGGGCGAGAGAGGGCATCAAGGAGGGTGTTGATTGGGAAGATCAGGCAGCGATCCGAGAGATCAGAGTGCAGTGGGGAAAAGGAGGGTGGTGATGATGGGTAATCAAGTGGTGATCAGGATAGATCAAGCGATGATCGTGAGGACAAGGATAGGTCATTTTCCATGCGAGGGACGAGGGATCAACAGGGGCGGCCATAGAGTCTTCTCCAGCAGGGGAGAGTGCCAGGTTCGCGGAGCGGTCATTTCAGGGATGACATCCCGACTCGTAGGCAACAGTTGAAATGGTGACTGAAGATTCTGAAGTAAGCAAAGTCTGCATAGAGGGCATATTTTGTGAAGGAGGAGTTACGGGGAAAAGACGGAGGGGTGGAGTTTCTTATACTCTTTCAAAGCGGACTTTGCATTTTTCAGGTTCAGCTCAGGAATCCATGAGTCTTCTTCAGTGGAGTATCCTTTCCATCGGATCAAGTACATGTGGCAAGAAGGAGGTCCACGGTGGCGTAGGATCTTCTCAATTTCATATTCCTCTTCTCCCTGGATAAGTTCCAGTGGTGGAGAAGGGAAGTTTGGGCCGTGTACACTGTTTTCACGATAGGGTGATAACAGAGAAGCATGGAAGACTGGATGAATTTTCCACGTCTTTGGCAGGCGGAGTTGGTAAGTGAGTGGAGATAGGACTTTGATGATGGTGAAGGGTCCTTCTCTTTTAGGATCGAATTTTGGGGTGACAGAGCGGCGTTTCAGATTTCGGGCTTCTAGCCATACCTTATCTCCCTTGGCAAAAGGGACGAAGCCTCAATTTCCTCGAGCTTTCATGACTTGGCGGGCTAGTTCATGGGCAGCTAATGCTTCATCTCAGGCAGCAGTGAGGGTTTTGATGTGGGTTTTGACGGCCGGGAGGGGGGAATTAGGGAGGAGAGAAGGTAATGCACGGGGTTCATAGCCCATCATGAGAAAGAATGGGGATTTGCTGGTGACAGAGTGGGGACGGTGATTGTGTGCGAATTCGGCGTGTACAATATGGTCAGTCCACGAAGTCGGGTTGTTTCCGCAATAGATTCGGAGATAAGTCTCCACTTCTTGGTTTACTCTTTCGGTCTCTCCGTCGGTCTGAGGATGATAGGCGGTGGAGAGAGCGAGGTCATAGTTCAGAAGTTTCCCAAGTTCTTTTGCGAAGGCCGAGGCGAACTGTGGTCCGTGGTCGGAGATAATTTTGTCGTAGAGGCCGAAGCAGCAGTAAACCTTATGGAAGAAGAGGGTGGCGATTCCTTGGGCAGTGACCAATTTCTTGGTGGGGCAAAGGATTACTCCTTTGGTAAGTCCATGGTCGACGATTACTAAGAGTGAGTTGAAGCCATTGGATTGGGGAAGGTCGGTGATAGATTGCAAGAGATCTGTTGGAAGGGACAGGAGGCAGAGGAGGAAATCGGTGACATGGAAGGGACCGTGGGATGAGTGTTTGTTTTGGCCTGTTGACAAGAGGAGCAGCCTTCTACGTATTTCCTGACAAATTGGGCGAGTCCTGGCCACCAGAATTCGGCGGAGACAAGTTGCCTGGTCTTAAGATAGCCAGGGTGGCCAGCGGTTTCATGATCGTGGCATCTAGAAACGATAGAGCGGCGAAGCAGATCATCCAGTGGTATGTAAGTGCGACCTTGATAGGTGAGAACTCCTTTTGCGAAGGCCCAGTCAGATAGGTGGGAGCGGAAGGCCAGAGGAATTGTTCCGTCAAGGGCTTGCAGAGCATTCAGAACGAGGGGATCATCCTTGGAGGAAGATGAGACCTTCTGATGCAATGCGAAGTCGATGACTTGAACAAAGAGAGAGTCAGGGAGGAGGACGGTTCCGGTGTTATCCAGTTCGTCGGGAAGGAGGTCGGGGCGGTGAGAGAGGGCATCAGGACCAGCTAAGAGTCTTCCTGGAACATGAACCATTTTAAGGTCGAAGTCAGCGAGATCTAGGAGCCATCTCGCTTGGTGATGGTTGAGATTCTGGGCTTGTTGGAAGTAAGTGAGGTTTTTATGATCAGTGAACGTTTGGACGGGGAAAGGAGATCCGTGGAGATAGTGTCTCCATGTCTTCAGGGCGTGGATGATAGCGAGGAGTTCTCTGTCGTAGATGTCATAATTTCGTTCTACAGGGGAGAATGAGGTGGAAAGGTAGGAGCAAGGGTGCCAGTTGCCATTGGAGTCAGTTTGCAGGAGGATAGCACCGGAGGCATATTTCGAGGCGTTGGTGGCAATGGCAAATGGAGCGGAGGGGTCAGGGAGATGGAGGATGGGTTTGGACAGGAATAGGTCCTTCAAGGAGTCGAAGGATTTTTGACAGGCGGGGGTCTATTGCCAACCAGCGTTCTTTTTAATCATGTCGATGAGTGGGTGGGCGATGGTGGAGTAATCAGGGATGAAGCGACAGTAGAAGTTGGCGAATCCTAGGAAGGAACAGACTTCTTTAACTTTAGTTGGAGTGGGCCATTTGGCAATTCCTTCGAGTTTAACAGGGTCCATGGCGAGCTGACCGGGTTTTACAACCATTCCAAGGTATTCTACCTCGGTGGTGGCAAAGGTACACTTCTCCAGTTTGAGATGGAGGTCTAGTTCCTTCATTCTCTGGAGAACTCGTTTGGTTCGTTCCGTGTGAGTTTCTTCATCAGGGGAGAAGATAAGGAGGTCGTCCATATAGATGACTAACCATCCTTCAGTGATCATGTCTCAGAACGAGTTGTTCATGAACCTTTGGAACATAGCGGGGGAGTTGTTCAACCCGAAGAATATGACCATTGGTTCGAAGAGTCCTTTGTGGGTGATGAAGGCGGCTTTCCATTGGTGGCCATCCTTGATTCAGACATTATTATAGCCCCATCGTACGTTGAATTTAGTGAAGAGTTTTGCTCCCTTGAGTTTATCGACGAGGTCGGAGATGAGGGGAAGGGGGTAGGCGTCTCGGATGGTGTGTTCGTTAAGGTACCTGTAGTCCTGGCAGGGGCGTAGCTTCCCATCTTTCTTGTTGATGAAAAAGAATGGAGCAGCTTGGGGGGAGTTGGAGGGGCGGATTTTTCCCAATTTGAGGTTTTCATCAAGGAAGGCTTCAGTAGCCTTTTGTTCTTCGGGGGAGAGGGGGTAGATCTTTCCGACTTTTGGGGTGAAGGGTTCGTCTAGATTGATCTCATGGTCATAGGGTCTGGATGGGGGAAGGTGTTCTGTGGATTCCTGGTCAAAGATGGAGGAGAATTCTTGGTATTCTGGGGGGAGAGTGACCTTGGGTTTGGCCTTCTCGGCTGCCATGGCCAGTTCGGTGGCGTTGGTCAATTTGGCTATGACCGGGGATCTGAGAGGGGCGAAGCAAGAGCCAAAACGGATGATTCGGTTTACAGAGTAAGCTTCCTTGGCACGGGCGCAGAATTGAGATTCGGTTTCCACTTTTAGGTAGTCATAGAGTCTAGAGTTGTGGATAGCGTGAACGTTCAGGTGGCGAGGGGGGCGTGGAGGACAAGGGGGTGATTCAGTGGGTTTCAGGAAGGGATTCCTGGTCTGTGAGTGGTAAAGTTCGGACGATTCGTCGGAGTTTTCGAGGATGGAGATGGTCTGTCGAGACCAGTTGATAGTGGGGTTGGCTTTGGTAAGCCAGGGGAGTCCTAGGATGACGTTTTCATTGCCACAGTGCATGTCATAAAATAGGACCTTGTGGAGGATTCCTTCAAGGTTGATAAATAGCGTGGTAGTGAATTTGATCAATCCTTTCTTGTTATCGGATTGGTCCACATTCTTGACTACGACGGGCTCAGGGAGTCGTTTCAGGGGAAGATGGTGTTTCTTGGCGAAGTGCCAATCAATGCAGGACATGTCGGCGCCACTATCAATTAGGGCATGAGTTTCGACGACTTTGGAGATGCGCTCCGGATCAATCAGTTGAAGGGGGAGTTTTATTCCTTTGGAAGATTGAGATACTAGTATAGGAGCGCATGTAAGAGAGGGGGGAGGAACTTGCATCGAATGAGTCCTCCTTTTCAAAAATCCCAGGAGAAAGCAACCTTTCTAATGGCTGTGTCTTCTTCATTATCGTCATCTTCAATTTCCATGAGGCTGGGGAGGGTGTCTTTTGGTTCTTCTTTGGTTTCTTTTTGGACGGACTTTCCCTTAGACCCTTTCGAGGGGAAGTTAGGGCAGTTGTTGCTCATGTGTCCTCCTTTTTGGCAGTGAAAGCATAATCCTTTTTCAATACACTTCTTCCATTCCTCGGGAGTGAGTTGTCCAATACAGATGATGTCTACATCCATGGCATTGGGGTCTTTGGCAGGGGAAGAGGAGGAGGGAGTGTGGTATGCTCGGTAGGAGTTGGTAGCACCTCCAGAGCGGAGGCAACCAACTTCTTGTGCACGTTGGTATTGGGATTGGAATTGAGCTGCTTTCTCATACCAGGTGTTGATAGAGGTAGGGGGAGTATCCATGGAGAAGATGCGACACATCAAGGGTTCAGGGATACCAGCTGAATAGAAGCCGATGAGGATGTTGGCATTGGTGATGCCAGACAAGGTGACGTTGCTTTTAAACTCAGCGGTGTAGGTGGCAAGGGAGGGGGTGTATTCTCCTTTCTTCTTTGGGTGGTTGGCCATTCGTTTCGTAGTGAGCCAGGAAACTGCGTTGGCTACTGTGTCTTTAAGCTCAAATGTCTTTTTGAAGGTGGAGCAAAAGTCGACGAAAGTTCCGAAGTTGATTGAAGCAGTGCTGATAGCAGATTGCTGAAAGGTATTGGCCCAAACAAGGGCGGATCCTTTGGTCATATGAGAAAGAGTGAAAGCGATCTGCTTAGCATCGGTGTCGTAGATGGTGGAATTTACTGCGAGGTAAAAGCGGACGGTGTTCAGCCATTGGTTGGCTGTGTCAGCGGATCCATCGAAGGGTTCAGGAGCTCCGAGGCGGAGTTCTGTGGCTTTGGAAGACATGGGATTTCTAGGGGGTAGAGAAGGTCGAGGTGGTACTGGGGGAAGGGGGTTTCCAAAGATATGTCCAGTAAGAGCTGTGGGGGTAGGAGAAGGAGGGGTAGGGATTCGAGGGATGGAGAGGGTGGCGGATAGTTGGTGGGAAAGGTCTAGGGTTTCATTGTCGTCGGGGTTAATCTGGATATCGAGATCTGGGTCAGGGGTACTCTGTTCTTTGTCAGAGGGTTCTGAGGATTCTGAGGATATGGAGGGTTCTTGGCGGGCAAGGTCCCACAGGCATCATGAGAGTCGGGGGGTTTGGTGATCAATGGTGATGCGGTACTACAGCGGTGGTAGCCGTGCGGTATAGAGCTTAGATCTTTTGTTACATTTGGCCCGGGTAGGGATGAATGTAGCCTTGGAAGATTCAAGCAAACGAGGTTTCGAAGTGAGCGTACCCTTTACGGCGGTACAAGGTCCTTAGAATAAGGTATTACTACTGGTCAAGGGCCAGTAGCGTTTCAAGGGATCGAAGGTTCAAAGGACGAGGAGCTAGTCAAGTGCTAGCGACGAGTCTTAGAG
>JBBPNA010000216.1:0-44093 GCA_038090555.1 Boletus subcaerulescens | reverse complement strand
TGGGCTTTGTGGGAAAGTAAGCGAGTGAGCGAACATAGGGGCTATTGGAGTATTCGGTGAATTGTGAGTGAATGAGCGTCTGGAAAAATAAGGAAAAATAGGGGAAAAATAGGGGCGTTTGTAACAAAAACCTGTTTGCAAGTGAGATGTGACTTTGTCTTGTCCCCAATCAGAGTTGGTGCAGGCAATAATGCCTTTACCAGTTTTGCCATTATATATGAGGGAGTAATCTCAGGTTCCTAGTAGGTACTGGCAGATATATAGAGCTTTATTCAGATGCTCTTCTGATGGGTTTGCAGACATGTGGGTGAGTTGAGTAACTGCATCTGAGATGTCAGGCCCGGTGCTGATCATAAGATACAGCAATGATCCGATAACCATTTGGAATTGCATATGAAATTCTGGTTGAATGGGGAGATCATTCTTCTCTGGATAATAACCCTAAGGGAGAGGGGTGTTGGCGATTTTTGCATTAGTCATACTGCATCACTCAATGACTTTGTCAAGGTATTCTCGCTGGTCTATCTTAATCATTTGACCATCTCAACATATGTCCATTCTTAGGAATTTGCATGTTTCTCCTAAGTCACAAGAGTCCCACTTCTTTATGAAGGCAGCTTTAACCTTGTCTATGAAAGATTTGTTGGGGCCACAGAAGATGGTGTCATCTACATATATTATTGCTAGGACGAGCTCTTTGCCTTTGTGATAGGCCAGCATCTGTTTTAAGATGCATGAAGCCAAGTTCTTTCATGGATTTGTTGAGTTCACGCCACCAAGCTAGTCCTGCTTGTTTAAGGCTATATAGGGTGCATAGTAATCTCAAGACCTTCCCTTTGAGATAAGGGGGCATAAAGCCTTCTGGGAAGTCCATGTAGAGTTCTTCATCCAGTTTGCTATGTAGAGTTCTTCGTCCAGTTTGCCATATAGATAGGCAGATTGGACGTCAAGACCAGTAATATACCAGTTCTCTGTTGCTGAGAGGGCAAGCATGCACTGCACTGTCTCAAAGCATATGACAGGGGAGAATATTTGATCAAAATCAATCCCTTTACTTGGGAGAAGCCCTTGGCTACAAGCTGGGCTTTCTTTCTTCTATTAGTTTTAACATCAAAGACCCGTCAATTTTTAATAATCTTTCTATTTGTGGGTCAATCCACTGTTACGCTTGGCCCTGGTAGAGACAAGCGTAGCCCTTGGAGGTTCAAGAGGACGAGGGTTCAGAGTGAGCATGTCCTTATGGTGACACGAAGTCCTTTGTAGGGTAAGGGTACCGTTGCTAGTCTAATGCTAGGCAAGGGTTCAAGGGTTTGGAGGCTCGAGGGTTCGAAGGGCGAGGGGCTAGTCTAGTGCTAGTGGCGAGACTTAGACTCAACGAGGAGACTTTGAGGAAATAGATTCCATGAAGTACAAGGTAGTACAAGGGAGTTCAAGGGAGATCTAAGCTGGAGTACAAGCGAGCTAGGAGTCGGTCTTATATACATGGAAGAGTATTTAGGGCTGGTTTGCATAAGGGTAGGCATAGAAGGTAGGAGATCGTGATGGAAGGAAGTCGCTGACAAAGCAAGTGATAAGAGATAAGGGTTACATGTGGGGAATGAGTCAGCGATGAAGAAAAGAAAAGAAAGTCCTAGAGAGTGGTTCGAACACTCGAGTAAGCGTAGTGGTACAAGTGACGAGTAAGCATAGTGGTACAAGTGACGAGTAAAGTGAAGAGAAAAGTGAAAGTTGTAACATTACCCCCATCTTAGACCTAAGACCACGTTGCAAGGCAACTAAAGTCCCATGCAGGAGTATCCCGGGGAGCTGGTGATGTTAGCATAACCAGTTTCATCGATAATGTCGTCCAGTTCCAGAGACAGGACGGAACGTCTGGGGGAGGCGGACCTTCAGGGAGGGGGAATGGGGAGACCTCGACCTGAGTTTGAGGATCGGGAGGAACGGGAGGAATGAGAGGAGCGGGAAGAACCGGAGGAAGTGGTAGACCCTCGGCAAGGGGTGCGAAAGGAGTCGGGGGCAGGAGTTCTGTGGGTATACCCGGAGATGCGGTCAGCTAAGGGTTGATGCCCCACGGGGCGGGTGGCAGAGAGCCGACTAAGGAGAATGGGGCGACGAGTGGCGATAGGGCAGTTTGCCTGACTGTGTCCTGGGGCCCATTGGCGACAGCCCATGATAGGGCATTGGTATACTGGACAATTATGGCGAATATGGCCAAGACGGTGGCATTGGAAGCAAGCGTTGCGGTATCTCAGGTCGGAGGGGAGGAGAGGGGAGGTGCGGAGGTGACCGTAGCGTAATTGACTCTGATGGTTATGGGTTCTTTTGGCCTCGTTCATTATGAGGAGTTCTTCAGGAGACAGGGCAGACGAGGAGGCAGATGGTGTGGATGGAGAGCAGGCAGAGTAGTAGGAGGGAGACGAGGAATGCTCATCTTCATGGGGTAGAAGGTATGTCCCAGAGTTGGTGATTCTGGAGGCGGCCAGCTCTACGGCGTATCTGTCAATGTCCTGGAGAAACTCTCCAAATTCCATCTGGTACATCACTTGATGGAGTTCCCATAGGATGTTCTGTTGGGTGGAGGATACCCAATTGCGATCCATGCGGTTGGTGGAAAAGGTGGTGATGTCATTGGTAATGAGGGAGAGGCGTTGGGTCTGATGAAATGCCCGGTATAGGGCCAAGAAGGCGGAGTTCATGTCTAAGTGGAAGTCTATGGGGATAGCCATGCCAGTGTCACAGATGTAACGAGTGACATTGTTTCTGTAGCGAGGGGAAGGAGTTCCTTCACGAACAGCGTTGGTGTAGATGGGGGTATCGATGGCGAGTACGGGTCTAGGACTGGGTGCAGGGGCGAAGTGAACGGAGGAATGGATTACAGGAGATTGAGGAGTGGGGCAGACGATGGGAATGGTCATATTGATGGTTTCATCAGGAGTGACGTGAAAGGTGATGCTGTGGGTGGGTGGTTCGAGAGCATCCACGGGGTCAGAGCCCCATCCGGGGTCAGCGAGTGTGGAAGTTGGTAAGGACGGGGTCAAAGGGGTCAAAGCAGAGACTGAGGACTCAGAAGTAAGCGAAGTTTGCGTGGCGGACATGTTTTTACGATGGGAGAGTGATGGAAAGGCTATGGGGAAAAGATGGAGGGGTGGAGTTTCTTATACTCCTTCAAAGCGGACTTTGCATTTTTCAGGTTCAGCTCAGGGATCCACGAGTCTTCTTCGGCGGAGTATCCTTTCCATCAGATCAAGTACATGCGGCGAGAAGGAGGTCTGTGGTGGCGTAGGATCTTCTCAATTTTGTATTCTTCTTCCCCCTGGATAAGTTCCGGTGGCGGAGAAGGGAAGTTTGGGCCGTGTACGCTGTTTTCGCGATAGGGCGATAATAGAGAAGCATGGAATACCGGGTGAATCTTCCATGTTTTTGGGAGGCGGAGTTGGTAGGTGAGCGGAGATAGGACCTTGACAATGGTAAAGGGTCCTTCTCTTTTGGGGTCAAATTTTGGGGTAGCGGAGCAACGTTTCAAGTTCCTGGCTTCTAGCCACACCTTATCTCCTTTGGCGAAGGGAACAAAGCCTCGATTTCCTCGAGCTTTCATGACTTGGCGAGCGAGTTCGTGGGCAGCCAGGGCTTCATCTCGAGTGGCAATGAGGTTTTTAACGTGGGTTTCGACTGCCAGGAGGGGGGAGTCCGGGAGGAGAAAGGGTAATGCACAGGGTTCATAGCCCATCATGAGAAAGAACGGGGATTTGCCGGTGACAGAGTGGGGATGGTGATTGTGTGCGAATTTGGCATGTACAACATGGTCAGTCCAAGAAGTCGGGTTGCTTCCACAATAAATTTGGAGATAAGTTTCCACTTCTTGGTTTACTCTTTCGGTCTCTCCGTCAGTTTGAGGATGATAAGCGGTGGAGAGAGCAAGGTCATAGTTCAGAAGTTTTCCGAGTTCCTTTGCAAAGGCTGAGGTGAATTGGGGTCCTCGGTCGGAGATAATCTTATCATATAGGCCGAAGCGGCAGTAGACCTTGTGGAAAAAGAGGGTAGCAATTCCCTGGGCAGTGACAGTCTTTTTGGTGGGGCAAAGAATTACTCCTTTGGTAAGTCCGTGGTCAACAATTACCAAGAGCAAGTCAAAGCCATCTGACAGGGGAAGATCTGTGATGAGGTCGCAGGAAATCTGTTGAAAAGGGCGGGAGGCAGAGGAGGAGATGGGCGATGAGGAAGGAACCATGGGATGTGTGTTCGTCTTGGCCTGTTGGCACAAGGAGCAGCCTTCTACATACTTTCTGACAAATTGGGCAAGTCCTGGCCACCAGAAATCGGCAGAGACGAGTTGCCTGGTCTTAAGATAGCCTAGGTGGCCTGCGGACTCATGATCGTGGCATCTGGAAACGATGGAGCAGCGAAGAGAGTCGTCTGGTGGTACGTAAGTGCATCCTTGATAAGTGAGAACTCCTTCTGCAAAGGACCAGTCAGATAGGTGGGAGCGGAAAGCTGGGGGAATAGTTCCGTCAAGGGCTTGCAAGGCATTCAGAACAAGGGGATCATCCTTGGAGGAGGATGAGACCTTCCGATGCAAAGCGGAGTCTATGACGCGAACAAAGAGGGAGTCGGGGAGGAGGACGGTTCCTGTGTTGTCAGGCTCATCGGGGAGGAGGTCCGGGCAGCGGGAGAGAGCATTGGGACTGGCTAAGAGTTTTCCCGGAACATGAACCATTTTGAGATTGAAGTCAGTGAGATCTAGGAGCCATCTCGCTTGGCGGCGATTGAGGTTCTGGGCTTGTTGGAAATAGGTGAGGTTCTTGTGATCAGTGAAGACTTGGACTGGGAAGGGAGATCCGTGGAGATAGTGTCTCCATGTTTTCAGGGCTCGGATGATAGCAAGGAGTTCCCTGTCGTAGATGTCATAGTTTCGTTCTGCAGGGGAGAACGAGGTGGACAGGTAGGAGCAGGGGTGCCAATCGCCATTGGAGTCAGTCTGGAGGAGGATGGCGCCAGAAGCGTACTTCGAGGCATCGGTGGCGATGGCAAATGGAGCGGAGGGATCAGGAAGGTGGAGGATGGGTTTGGACAGGAATAGGTCCTTTAAGGAGTCGAAGGATTTTTGGCAGGTGGAAGTCCATTGCCAACCAGCATTCTTTTTGGTCATGTCGATGAGTGGGCAAGTGACGGTAGAGTAATCGGGGATGAAGTGACGGTAGAAGTTGGCGAATCCTAGGAAAGAGCAGACTTCTCTAACCTTAGTTGGAGTGGGCCATTTGGTGATCCCTTCGAGTTTTACAGGGTCCATGGCTAGCTGACCGGGTTTCACAACCATTCCAAGGTATTCTACCTCAGTGGCGGCGAAGGTACACTTCTCCAGTTTGAGATGGAGATCTAGTTCCTTCATTCTTTGGAGAACTCATTTGGTCCGTTCCGTGTGAGTTTTTTCATCTGGGGAGGAGATAAGGAGGTTGTCCATATAGATGACTAACCATCCTTCTGTGATCATGTCACGGAACAAGTCGTTCATGAACCTTTGGAAAGTGGCAGGGGAGTTGTTTAACCCAAAGAACATGACCATCGGTTCGAAGAGTCCTTTGTGGGTGATGAAGGCGGCTTTCCATTGGTGGCTGTCCTTGATTTGGATGTTATTGTAGCCCCATCGTATGTCAAACTTGGTGAAGAGCTTTGCTCCTTTGAGCTTATCGACGAGGTCGGAGATGAGGGGAAGTGGGTAGGCATCTCGGATGGTGTGTTTGTTGAGGTACCTGTAGTCCTGACAGGGGCGTAGCTTCCCATCCTTCTTATTGACGAAAAAGAATGGAGCAGCCTGGGGGGAGTTGGAAGGGCGGATCTTTCCAGATTTGAGGTTTTCATCAAGGAAGGCTTCGGTTGCCTTTTGTTCTTCGGGGGAGAGGGGGTAGATTTTTCCGACTTTTGGGGTAAAGGATTCGTCTAGATTGATTTCATGGTCATAGGGTCTGGATAGGGGAAGGTGTTCCGCGGATTCTTGATCAAAGATAGAGGAGAATTCTTGGTATTCTGGGGGAAGGGTGACCTTGGGTTTGGCCTTTTTGGCCGCCATGGCCAGTTCAGTGGCATTGGTCAGTTTGGCTATGACTGGAGATCTGAGGGGGGCGAAGCAAGAGCCGAAGCAGATGATTCAATTTACGGAGTAAGCTTCCTTGGCACAGGCACAGAACTGGGATTCGGTTTCTACATTCCGATATTCATAGAGTCTGGAATCATGGACGGCGTGAACGTTGAGATGACAAGGGGGATGAGGAGAGGGTTCCGTGGATTTCAGGAAGGGGTTCTTGGTTTGGGAGTGGTAAAGTTTGGCGGATTCGTCCGAGTTTTTGAGGATGGAGATGGTCTGGCGGGACCAGTCGATAGTGGGGTTGGCTTTGGTGAGCCAGGGGAGTCCGAGGATGACGTTTTCATTACCACAGTGCATGATGTAGAAAAGAACCTTGTGAAGGATTCCTTCGAGGTTAATGAATAACGTGGTGGTGAACTTGATTGATCCTTTCTTATTATTGGATTGGTCAACGTTCTTGACGATGATAGGTTCAGGGAGGCGAGTCAGGGGAAGGCGGTGTTTCTTGGCGAAATGCCAGTCGATACAGGACATGTCAGCGCCGCTATTGATTAGGGCGCGAGCTTCAATGACTTTGGAGATGCGCTCAGGGTCTATCAACTGAAGGGGGAGTTTCATTCCTTTAGAAGATGGGGATACAAGTACAGGAGCGCATGTAAGAGAGGGAGGAGGGACTTGCGTCGAATGAGTCCTCCTTTTCAAAAATCCCAAGAGAAAGCGACCTTCCTGACAGTCATGTCTTCTTGTTCATCGTCGTCTTCGATTTCCATGAGGTTGGGGAGGGTGTCCCTTGGTTCTTCCTTGGTGATCTTTTGGACTGACTTCCCTTTTGATCCTTTTGAAGGGAAGTTGGGGCAGTTGTTGCTCATGTGTCCTCCTTTTCGGCAGCGAAAGCATAGTCCTTTTTCAATACACTTCTTCCGTTCCTCGGGAGTGAGTTTTCCAATACGAACGACGTCCACGTCCATGGCATTGGGGTCTTTGGCAGGGGACAAGGAGGAGGAAGTGTGGTATGCTCAGTAGGGGTTGGTAGCACCTCCAGAGCGAAGGCGGCCAACTTCTTGTGCGCATTGGTATTGGAATTGGAATTGAGCTGCTTTTTCGTACCAGGTGTTAATGGAGGTAGGGGGAGTGTCCATGGAGTAGATGCAACGCATTAAGGGTTCAGGGATACCAGCAGAGTAGAAGCCAATGAGGACGTTGGCATCGGTGATGCCTGACAAGGTGACATTGCTTTTAAACTCGGCGGTGTAGGTGGCAAGGGAGGGGGTGTATTCTCCTTTCTTCTTTGGGTGGTTGGCCATTCGTTTCGTAGTGAGCCAGGAAACCGTGTTGGCTACAGTGTCCTTAAGCTCAAACGTCTTTTTAAAGGCAGAGAAAAAGTCAACGAAAGTTCCGAAGTTGAGTGAAGCGGTGCTGATAGCAGATTGCCGAAAGGTATTAGCCCAAACGAGGGCGGATCCTTTGGTCATATGAGAAAGAGCGAAAGCGATCTGCTTAGTGTCGGTGTCGTAGATGGTGGAGTTTACTGCGAGATAGAAGCAGACGGTGTTCAGCCATTGAGTGACGGTGTCAGCGGATCCATCGAAGGGTTCAGGAGCTCCGAGGTGGAGTTCCGTGGCTTTGGAAGACATGGGATTTCTAGGGGGTAGAGAAGGTCAAGGTGGTACTGGGGGAAGGGGGTTCCCGAAGATACGTCCAGTAAGAGCCGTGGGGGTAGGGGAAGGAGGAGTAGGAATTCAAGGGATAGAGAGGGTGGTGGATAGTTGATGGGAAAGGTCTAGGGTTTCATTGTTGTCGGGGTTAATCTCGATATTGAGATCTGGGTCAGGGGTACTTTGTTCTTCATCGGAGGGTTCCAAGGATTCAGAGGATGCAGAGGGTTCTTGGTAGACAAGGTGCCACAGGCGTTGTGGGAGTCGAGGGGTCTGGTGAGCAATGGTGATGCGGTACTACAGCGGTGGTAGCCGTGTGGTAGAGCTTAGATCTTTTGTTACGCTTGGCCCTGGTAGGGACGAGCATAGCCCTTGGAGGTTCAAGAGGACGAGGGTTCAGAGTGAGCGTGTCCTTATGGCGACACGAAGTCCTTTGTAGGGTAAGGGTACTGTTGCTAGTCTAATGCTAGGCAAGGGTTCAAGGGTTCGGAGGCTTGAGGGTTCGAAGGGCGAGGGGCTAGTCTAGTGCTAGCGGTGAGACTTAGACTCAATGAGGAGACTTTGAGGAAATAGATTCCACGAAGTACAAGGTAGTACAAGGGAGTTCAAGGGAGATCTAAGCTAGAGTACAAGCGAGCTAGGAGTCGGTCTTATATACACGGAAGAGTATTTAGGGCCGGTTTGCATAAGGGTAGACATAGAAGGTAGGAGATCATGATGGAAGGAAGTCGCTGACGAAGCAAGTGATAAGAGATAAGAGTTATGTGTGGGGAATGAGTCAGCGACGAAGAGAAGAAAAGAAAGTCCTAGAGAGTGGTTCAAACACTTGAGTAAGCGTAGTGGTACAAGTGACGAGTAAAGTGAAGAGAAAAGTGAAAGTTGTAACATCCACAATTTCATAGACCTTTTGATCCTTGAGTATTTGTAACTCATTGTGGCAAGCTTTACACCAGAGGGTTTGCTCATCTTGTGGTGGTTTAAGAATGTTATGGTATGTCCATTCACGATAGTTCATGTTGGATTGTTCTGTTTCCAAGAAGTCACATGTCATAAGGAAGGTGGTTGTCATGTTCTCTTTCTTTTCCTTTACTCTTAGTTGTTTGCTTTTTACAGTGATCACACATGGAGAAGGGAGAAGAAGTAGTATTGTCTACATCTACTACAGGCATATGTAAATTATATATAATCTGAGGTGAAAGAATCCACATATCAGTGCCTGTTAGAGATGGACAGAGGAAAGAGGGGACTTGCCAGTCAAGTGTGTCATCAAAGAAACGCTCCACATATTCGTCAATCTCCATTTCCTCGCCAAGGCTCATGACATCTGAATCATCTGAATCAGAGATAATCTCAACGATTCAGGGAGTCTCCATGTGCTCTATAAGAGAGGGTGTGGAAGGGCCAGCATGGTTGGGAGGGATAGTAGAAGTGCCGATGGCACCATTCTCATTGAAAGCGGAGTGTTGCCACACATGGCAGCAGCGAGTGGCGATGGGCTCAAGGTTGTGAACAACCTGAGGGGTGGGAGTCTTCCCAATGCGACAAGCAAGGGAGATGGCCTGTTGGGAGGGAAAGCAGGAGGGCCATAGTAGGCGGTGCTGGTGGTATGCGCAAGAGCATGGGGGTCCTGAGCAGGCTCAGTGAAGTCAGTGAAGGCCAGGCTGAAGACTGCAGGCTCCTAGAGGAAGTTTGCGAGGCAGAGGATGATTTAGCAGCAGTGGCCACATGATCCTTCCATTTCTTCTCACCTTTTTCAGAGCACTTGCTCTGGCAGTGCTTCTTCTCTTTTCCCTTATTCTCATCCTTTTTATCAGAGGAGGTCTCCTGCTGTTTCTTGAATTGGGGGTCGCCAACATTCTCCAATTCCACCATGAAGAGGACCTTGATCTTCTTCGGATCGGTGGTATCGATGGCAGTGTTTAGCTGCTGGTGGAGGGACTCTGTGTACTTGGGCATCTTGGCCATGGTGATAAGGGCCTTGAGGTTGTCTGGAACCTTGTGTTGGAGGTTCTCTAAGATATTGAAGCTGGCATTCAACTTTGAGAAAGCAGGGCCAGGGTGTTGGTTGTCAGGAAAGGTAATCCTGAGCATGACCTTCCACTTGGTGTAAGCAGAAGCAAGGGAGATGGTATTATATTTCTTCTGGAGGGCTTCTCAGAGAGGGAGTGTGGACTTATGAGCTTTGAATTGGGAGGAGATGAATGGTTCAAGGGGAAAACAAATGGAGCCAAGGGCTCGGTCATCGTTCTCGTCCCATTTCTCCTGGACCTCAGGCTCCTTGTTATCAGGGCAAGTCTTATTCATTCTGAACCAAAACCCAGAAGCATGGAGGTAAGCTTTTATGTCCTGGGACTAACACTTGTAGTTGGTGCCATTCAACTTGGCAAACATGGTGAGGGTAGTAGACATGTTGGTATGTAGGATCTGAAAGGATGACATGTCAGTATCTACTGGTGAAGGGAGCAAGAAAAATGTTTGTGTCACTGAACATCATCAGAGCTTCCTAGAATGTAGGGTCATAGTGACCTCCTACATCCAGAGTCTGATAGCTGTTACGCTGAGTGTTGCCGCATCAAGAGTGTTCGGCATTTCTGCACAGAATAGCCAGTGTCCAAGACATTCACCCATAAGTAGATGTCAAGCAGGGTAAACCATATAGTCAAAGCTGCAAGGCTCATAACCTGTTGCAAGAGCGAGTATCTGGCATTGCCACATGAGATACAAGGGAATCTACTCTAGTGAACTTACCTTTGGACTGAAGGATTTCTCAGAGATGATAGTGGTTGAGTATCAAAAGAGATATATATTAATTTAGACTCAGCAGAGTCTTATATACTGTTTACTTATTGCTGACTAATAAGGTCATGTGACTGATAAATACATATTCTTTCAACAGTCTGGTCCAGTCTAGTTTTTTGACTCCATAAGGCAACCAGTCTACAACTGGTCCTAGGAAGGTCCCAGAGACCTCCAACCTGCAACTGGACCCAAAAGAACCAGTCCAAAAAAGTCCTACATCAGTTGCAACATGTTTTAACCCCTGTCCTATGGGAATCACACTTGGAAGTAGTCATATGTAATATAATACTGACTCCAAGCTTTTTGCTGACCTAATATTCACCAAAATATGACTATGCAATCATGAGATATCCATCTTTTAAGCTGGCATGTCATTAGTAGATCCTAGAAATATTATAAAATCTATATAAGTGATAAAATTCAAATAAAATTCAAAAAATTCTTGAAGAATTGTACTGATTAGGTAATGTGGCTGTACACTGGTTGTAACTGTTTGTAACTGGCAATTGGACTAATTGGCAATTCATTGCAACTACAACTGCAATTCAGTTGTGTGAGCAGTCCAGTTCAGTTGCCAGTTACATAACCAGTTGTCAACTGGACTGTAAAACACTATAAATATGTGCCTATTTAAGGAGTAGCTAGATTCCTGGGAATCTGTGGTGGCTATGTCTAATGGAAAATGTAGAAGTCACTTAGTGCTCACATAATATGAGTTATTGATAACTATTGTTATTGGGAAACGGGAGTGAAATATTTGTCTGAGTCAGCAAGATCTCTGTGTCATAGATGTAGCAAGTACTAAGTGTCCTAAACTAGATTTGTTTAGGTTACAGGTGGCAGTGTCAGTGTGTTTGCCCACTTAGTAATGGCTTATGGAAGAGTAGCTTTAGTAGCCTCCTCTTTTGGTAGTGTTTTCTGCTGAGTATTAACTATCAAACATGTAAGATATCTACTATTAGAATGTTCTATTGAAAATGAAATTAACTGCTATGCTTGGATGGCAAGTGATCATGTGATTTGTGGGCTGTGCAGATCAAGCTGTATAGTACTGATTAGATAATCTAACTAGCAGCTAATTGTCTTATTTGAAGGTGGTTTGGATATAATATGATAATGTAGTGTTACTCTGTGATGACAAGTTACAGAGTAGGGTCTTTGAGTGAGTGGTTGTAAGCAGCCCTCATTCTCTTTCTTTTATGTTGCTCTCTACTTGTTGCTCTTCAGTCTGCTCCACTCTCTTTCCTTTCTTTTGTCATTTTCTTCTGTTTTCCTTTGTCACTCCCTTTTATCTTTTCACCCTCTTTTTCACCCTTTTCTTTTGCCTCTATCTAACTAGCAGCTAATTGTCTTATTTGAAGGTGGGCCACAACAACCCTGCTCCTGACTTTGAAGCTTTGGATTTTGAAGCCATACATAAAGCAACCATCCAAGTGGCAGGCAGGGACCATGACCAGGCTGCTCTCTGTCTCCAAGAGGCCTGGGAGGCTGGTGGTGCAAATGCCCTCCTCAAGGAGGAGTTCCTCCCCCTGCCAGAGATCTCTCACCCCCAGCTGATGCATGAATCCCCCCTTCAGAAGACCCTCAGTCTGTTGATGTTGCCACTGACATGGAAAAGAAGAAGACAAAGATAGGATATTCAATGAGGGTTAAGGTCCTCTTGACATCATTCAACAGCAACCAGCCCAAAATGCACTTCAGAAGATATTGTCTTTTGAATTTGTAGCATTATGGTACTTTACTTCTGTTGGCTGCCATCATGCCTCTGTAAACTTGTGCTCCAATGCAGATCACACTTTGGGCATCACCAACACCAATGATATTCTGACTTTCCACTCCATTGCTTTGGTCAAGGCTTTGAAGAATGCCATCTCTAATGATGCACTTTTCTTCAATAACTTCATGCAAGCACACATATCCTTTTTAGAACATGTTAAACAAGCTGAATGGCCCAAGAAACATGTCAAAGCTCTCGCCCTCTTCTTCTGGCATCTTGAAACCTACTCTAAGTGAGAAGACTTCCATGGTGACCAAACTGTCCTAAATTACACCGCCATGGTCCAGCATCAATGGCACAACAAGTTAAAAGCCAATAATGGCAGAGCCTTTGACACTTTGGTCATCAATGAGTCCCTTATGAACTTCATCCATTTGAAAGTTGGCATGTCCGAATTCCAGTACCTAGCCAGCTCAGTGAACCTATTATTCTCTTTGTTGCTCTGGCTCCTAACTTACCACTATGCACCCCAACTCACTATTACATCCCATAAAACCACCTATGTCCCTACACACTTCCTATACTCATACTTCAACAGCCATCTACCTGCATCTACTACACTTACTCCCCATAATACCACCTATGTTCCACTACCTCTTTCAATCCTTCCACCTACTATACATTTGCATACCACTTGGAACCATCTGCCTATGTAGATGTTTTCCATTACCAGCACACCTGCCATTTCTTCTGAGAACACAATGCTTGTGGTCACTACCCACAGCCATCCAATGCCACCTCCACCTGCCAATGTAATTCTTGATCAGTGTCACCATCAATTAAACCCCAGTCTGCTCTCCTCTCGATCCAAGCACTGAACATGAATGCACTGGGTCCTTCCTTTCTCCCCTCCTAGACCTCTTCCTACTTGGGCATTAAATCTACATGCCCCATCTGCCTTGGACAATTCCCTCACAAGATCCAGAAATGCAACAGCTTCCTGTTATGGGAGTTGTCAACTCTTCCACACACACTCAATGAACTACAGAGGGTCACATCATTGACAGCTATGGTATGACATTGTGCATAGACTGGCAAAAACCCTCAGGATGGGCTGCAACTAACCCAACCATTGTACTCAAAAGTGCCTGCACATTCAAAGAAGGGCAGGTGCTAACATCTTACAGTATAAACCACTTGAACAGCTCCATGCCCTCAACAACCTTCAACCTCATCCATAGATACCCCAATATATACATAGGCCTATGTTATGGATTCTCCATTAATATTCCCCCCCTCCTATATATATTTATTCTACTAAACAACTCATCCATTAAGAAACATGCATCAATATTCCACGACATCATCAATAAGGAATTCTCGAAAGGTAGATATTTATGACCATATTCTAGCTACTATAGTGAGGATAAGGCAGAGAGATGTGAGGGGAGCAACAGGAGCGTAGGTATCATAGTAATTGACACCATGGACTTGGGTGAAACTGTGTGCAATGAGGCATGTCTTGCATTTATCAATTTCGCCCATATTGTTATTTTTTATTTTGAATACCCATTTGCTATCAATGACATTGGTACCTTTCGGCAGGCAAGGTACAACATCCCACGAATGAGCATTGACAAGGCTTTTGAGTTTGGCGTTTATCACCTCTTCCCATTGTGGCCAGTCAGGCTGTTTTTGAGTTTCAGCAATGGTCCTAGGTTCAAGTGCTTTGCTATCGTGAATTGCAGCATACATTGCATAAGCAAAGTCTTCATTGTCCAAGTCCCATATGACTGCACTGACCGCTGCCTCAGCCTCACTACCAGTCTCACATTCACCATCAGGTTTATTCAATGTGCTTGTCATGGCCACGTTGGCATGTGTGGCCTTCTTTGGATCTGCCTTGGATTTCCCCATTTGGCTTCAACTTTTCAGGGCCTGGCCATGTTTGGCTCTCCCTTCTTCCCAGCAGTTATCAGTCTTGTGACCATTCCAGCCACAGTTCCCGCATGTCTCAGTACACCATTTTCAATGTTTCCCTTTCTTTCCATCAGCTATGAATGCTATATCATCATCTTTTGACTTTGACTTTGAGCCTTTTTGAATGGAAAGATGATCATGTTCATCGAGGACTTGGGAAACAAGTTGATGCAAGGTGAGTCAATGATTCAGCAACCTCATGTTTATTGAGATGGAACTCAAGATGGGGTTGTAGGAACTGGGAAGCAACATAAAGACCATGTTGAAGTAGTCTTTATTGGAGACTGGCTTGCCCATACAGGCAAGTTCCTCGTGCAGAGTTGTCATCTTGTCAATGTGTGCTTGTGCATCTCTGCCATTTTTGAGCTTGAGCTCACCAAGCTGTTGTTTCTCAATGCTGCTGGCTACTGATTGGTTCTTGAAGAGTTTGGAAAGTGCTTCAAAGTATTTGGCACCAGTATCTTTTGATTTGATGTGGACGAAAAGAGTGTCTGGGATGGAGCAACTGATGTAATGCTTCACAGCACAATGCTTTTCATCCCAGTCTTTGAAAGCCTTCTTGTAGTATGCTATCTCCTGCAATTTTTCCACTGTGGTTGATATCCATGTGGGTGGATCCCCATTTGCTAGGTCTGTTGGAGCTGACATTATACCATAGAGGTACTTCTTTAACTGTTTTGCACCCAG
This sequence comes from Boletus subcaerulescens, assembly GCA_038090555.1. Taxonomy (NCBI): domain Eukaryota; kingdom Fungi; phylum Basidiomycota; class Agaricomycetes; order Boletales; family Boletaceae; genus Boletus; species Boletus subcaerulescens. The sequence goes on along the minus strand of JBBPNA010000216.1, from coordinate 29,176 downwards.
GGCATGTTCCAGTTTCATTTTCCAAATTGGCCAATTTTTCCCAGTGGCATCAAGCTTCAGGATTTTCAAATTGTCCCGGGTTGCAGTAGCAGACATTTGTGACACAAGTGAAGGTGGGTTTAGTCTGAAATGGCCCTTAAAGACACACACTTAAGTGAAGCTTTCTACGTTGCTACTAGCCAGAGAAACAAAAGAGGAGATGAAAGAGTAGAGTCGCCTTTAAGGGGAGAACTCCAAGAGAACAAGACTGGAGAGTCTTGGTCTACTACTTGGTTATAGTATTAATACTATTGGTATATGCGCACAGACCAAGTTATACTACTGCTATATATAGTAAGTATCCTTGATACTGGGTTATGTGAGGAGAAAGCATGTATGATCATACATGCATAGTGCACATATATGTGGCAGCATGAGGTTGCAATGCATATCTAATGTGAATGAGAAGCATGGATATGGGATATTAGATATGCATGTTGTGAATAGAAGCGATAGAGTGGAGATGAAAAGGATGCACATGAGTGCGTGAAGGGAATAGTTAGGGGTTGAAAGAAAGGAAAAATGTTAAATCCAAATGCTTAGTGTAGCGATCGTAATATAGTCTGTAGGAAACTTTACTCCTTGTTAAGTTATGAAGCAGCAGGGCTCATAACCTGTAGGAAGTGTAGTGCTACAGGTATAAGTGAGTATGAGTTATAACAAATGCAAGTAGAGTGTCTCACCTCAGTAGGCTGTATAGCAACCAACTGAGGTGTGACACAATTAGCTAAGCAAATCATGTAACCTGTGTGTGTATTAGGTAAGCAAGTAGACTACACTATGTATGAAATCCAACATGCAAGACCTCCTTCCACACTTGCTATGGCTCCTTCGAGTGGTTAGTTATGCCATTCGTACTCACCAATGCTCCAGCAGCCTTCCAGTGGTTTATAAACACCATCTTTGCAGACTTGCTAGATGTTTTCATTGTGGTTTACCTTGACGACATCCTGATCTACTCCCATGATATGGAATCATATTGTAAAAAAGTTCTTTGGTGACTGAGCTAATGGTCTATATGTCAAGCTGGAAACATGTGAATTCCATACCAACATGGTCGAGTACCTTAGATATGTGCTCTCCCCTACTGGCCTCTCCATGGCCTCTGACAAAATCAAGTCAATCTTGGATTGGCCTGAGCCTAGGAAGGTCAAGGACATTCAGTTCTTCCTAGGCTTCACCAACTTTTATGGTCATTTCATCCAGGATTACTCCAACATTGTAGTTCCATTGACTTGCCTCACTCACAAGGAAGTTATTTGGGACTTCTTCAATGTCTGTTGGAAGTCCTTCTAATGACTCAAGGACACTTTTACTTCCGCTCCAGTGCTCATTCATGAACTCCAAACGTCCCCATCACCATTGAGACTGACGCCTCCGACTATGCCATTGCCAGCATTCTCTCCATTACCACTCCTTCTGATCATGAACTCCATTCCATCGTGTTCTTCTTCTGGACCTTGACCAGAGCAGAATTGAACTATGACAAAAATGACAAGGAGTTGCTGGCAATCCTCAAGGCATTCAAGTCCTGACAAAATTACATAGAAGGCTCCAAGACCCCTATAGACATTCTGACAGACCACAAAAACCTCAAATATTTCTCCTCAACTAAGCTCCTGACATGCTACCAGGCCCATTGATCCAAATACCTTAACCAGTTCAATATGGTTGTTTATTACCAGCCTGATAAGCTTGGAGCAAAACTGGCCACTTTTGGCTAGATGATGGGATGTTTACCCCAGAGAGGGGGATAAGGACTTCACTTGTGTCAACCCTAACAATTACAGGTTGATTTTTACCCCTGAATAGCTTGTGACCTCCCTCTGAGCCACTGTTCTTGTGGCTCCATTACTCCAAACATCTACACTAATTGACATAGAGCAACTCCAGTCCAACATCCTCTCTGCACTCTCTAGTGATCATATCGTGTCACCCCCCCTGTCTTCTATATCACTAGATTCATGTTGGAGTATCAACTCCAAAGGATTCCTTCTATGGGACACTCACATCTACATCCCAGAAGCTAGTAACCTCTGACTCCATATACTCCGCATCTTTCACAATCATCTGACCATAGGACATTTTGGTCAGAATTGTATCCTGGAGCTCATTTGTTGTGAATACACATGGCTGAAAATCCCAACTTTTGTAAAAGACTAAGTTGGTTCCTGTATAGCCTGTGCTTGCGTGAAGACTCCTCATCATTGTCCTTATGGTCTTCTAAAACAACTTCCAGTCCCAGAGAAATCATCAAATAGCTTCCACCTTTAAAGGACTATATCGCCATCCTTGTGATAGTTGACAGGTTATCCAAACAATGTATCTTCATTCCAACTCATAATACAATCACCTCTGCAGGACTTGCCAAGTTGTTCCTCATCCATGTGTTCTCCATGCACGGAGTTCCTTCCCCATATCACCTTCAACAGGGGCTCTGAGTTTCTATCACACTTCTTCCAGTCTCTCAGTAAAGCTCTTGACATGCATCTCCACTTCACCTCCAGATATCATCCAGAGGGGGATGGCCAGACAGAATGAGCCAATCAGACACTCAAGCAATACCTCTGAATTGATTGCTGTTATCAGCAAGATGACTGGTCCAAACACTTGCCCCTTGCAGAATTTGCCTATAACAATGCTCCTAGTACTACCACTGGAATATTTCTGTTCTTCACCAATAAAGAATATCACCCCAACTTCTCTGTCCACTCTGATCATGACCTTACCTCCTCCACAGCTAAGTCCTACATCATGGACTTGAATGAACTCCATGAGTTCCTCTGATCGAGATGCTGAAAGTGCAAAAACACTACCAAGGACCAGCAGACAAATGATGAAGTCCTGCTCTGGACTTCCAGGTTGGTGATCAAGTAATGCTTAAGACAAAATACCTCCATTCCACACAACCATCCAAGATGTTATGATTTATCCTTTTCTTTCCATTTCTGTACTATATGTATCTAGTCTTTTCTCTCCTTGGACTTATCTTTCAATTTCAATGATAACTCATCCACTTCCAATATCTGTTCTGCCAGCATTCTGACAAACTCCACTTGCTTTGTCATCATTTCCTTCCCTCATGTTCTATCTCTTTCCATGATTACTCATCAATTGTTCTATGCTTGCCTGAAATCTTCTATCAGTTTCTATACTCAATGTATATAAACCCTAGATATCTCTTGTATATTTCCCCACACTTGAGCTCCCTTGTATTTTCTGCAATTTACACCCTTGCCCTTCTGGTAATCAGCCCAGTCGCCTTGACCTCCCTTGAACTGTTGGTATTAAGTCCAACCTCTTTGACCTTCATGTGGGCGGCCCTGCAAAGTCCTCCTGAACCCTTGATCACACTCTACAAGTCCTCATTGTACTTTTGACTCAACACTCTCCTTAAACTAGTCTATCAAGGGCTATGCTCATTCCTACCCAGACTAAACATAACACAAGAAGCTCTCTGAGAAGTTCCTGGGTCCCTTCAGCATCATTGCAAGATCCAGTACTCTCTCCTTCACTCTCCATCTACCCAAATCCATGAAATCCATACACACTGTCTTCTATGTTTCATAGCTAGAACCTTCAATTCCAAACACCATTCCAGACTGCATCCAACCTCCACCACCTCCAGTTGAGATCAAAGGTGAACCCAAGTATGAGATTGAGGAGATATTAGACTTCAAGATCAATTGGAGAAGCTGTCATTGTCAACTCCTGTACTTGGTATGATGGTTAGGATATGAGGGTACTGATGATGAAACCTTCTGGTTACTTGCTATGGAGTTAGGACATGCAATGGACTTTGTCTTGGACTTCCATTGGAAGTACTCAGACAAGCCCAGTCCACTCCCCGCTTAATCACTCTGTTTTTCTCTCTCCTTTTCTTTCTCTCTGACTCTGTTTATATTAGACAAAAGACAATAAAGCTATCTATTTCATTGTGTTTTCCTCTACTACCTTCTCCACTCTGGACTGCTTTGCTGCTCCCTCTGCAAGCAACTCTGCCAACTCTCGGCTAGAGTTCTCCCTTCTCTCTGCAGTCAACTCTCTCAGTCCCTCCTCCAGAACATCTTCCTCTGCTCACTCTTTCTCTCTAAAGACCTCCATTGACTTTAAGTCAACAAGCTGCACCAGAAGTGTGTTTTGCTGCACCAAGACATTCCAGATGTCCTGGATTGCCTTGATGAGGAGCATCCTCAACTGGGACCACATCTCACTTCACCCTCACCATCTGAAACCTCTGCCGTGGCCTCCGAAGTCCTCTTCTGCTTTTTTAACAGACCAGCCTCACTGTCCACATGCCTCCTCTGTTTCTCTGGCTTCTCCACTTCAGGGTGCTCATGCTTAACCTTTGCCTTCAGGCACTTCAAGCACGAGGTCACCTTGCCAGGACCAACCTCACACTCGAGTCTCTGGTATTTGTACCTCATGCATGTTATGACTCACTTTTTCTTCACTCTTATGCTTTTACTTTTATGCTTGTACTCATAACAAACTCGCCTGTTCAATCCTCGACTTAGGACATTATTTCTCTTGTCGCTGACTCATCCACTCTTACTCATTTTTATCTGTTATCTCACTTGCTTCATCAGCAACTACTTCCTCCACCTTCTGTCTTATTCCACGACCTTCTGTACCTGCCCTAACTATACCTACCCTCAATCTTGTAACCAGGTATATAAACCCACAATACCTACCACTTGTACTTCAGCTTAGATCTCCTCGAATCACATCTACCTGTCTTGGCTCCTTCTGGCTTAAACTCCAGTCGCCTTGAACCCTTGAACCCTTGAACGAGTCTGTTCCCACTTTAAAGAGGAACATCTTCCTTGGACTTTGTGCTACCATTAAGTGCACGCTATCTCTTTGAATCTTCAACTTAGTCTTTCAAGGCTATGCTCATCCCTACCCTGGGCCAAGCGTAACAATGCACTGCAGCAGTGCTCACCCTTTTTTCTTGTTGACACCTTGCTGTGCCTTTATCTCCACAGCCTGAACTCCATTAGCATAAGGCTGAAAACCCGAAGGGTTTATCAACAAAACACTCTTTTTCACACAGTGGTTACAGTTATCCACAGTTGTTCACAGTATGTACAGGCAAAAATTATATTGTCTGTATAGCATTTAAATTCACTTTAAAACATATTTTATATTACTGTACAGTGGGGGATCTATCTGTGATACTGTGTCACTGTAAAGCACTGTACAGCACTACACAGTACTGGATTTGCTGATGACTTACTCATCCGCTTGCACACTGCCTTCTCAGCTTCCTTTTTTTGTTGCACCTTCTGTCTTCTGACATGCCCTCCACCTCTTCCACTGCTCCTCTTCCTCTTTGCGTGCCTTTGCATGCCTCCAACACTCTGTGAGCTTTGCCTCTGATGTCTCCTCATTGTCATCTTGATGCTCTGTGAGGTGGGCTTCCAGCCACTGCTTGATGTTTGTGATGGAGTTGGACATAAGGAGTTGAGTTGTTGGATGTCCAACCAGAGTGTGCTCTGCTTTTATACAGAGGCCAGTGGAGTTCCAATTCCATTTGTTGATCTGTGGGTGGACCACATCACATGACCTCGGACAAACATCCACATGGACTTTCCACTCAGGGGTTTTCCTGACAGGCCTTGAGGGCTCAGTCTAAAAGGGGGATTGTTACAATCGCTATATAAATCATTTGGACTTAATGTTTTTCTTTTCTTTCAACTCCTAACTATTTCTTTCATGCATTCACATATATTCCTTTCATCTCTGATATATTGCTTCTATTCACAACATACATATCTAATCTCCCACATCCATATTTCTTATTCACATTAGATATGCACTGCAACCTTATGCTGCCATATACATACGCACTGCGCATGTATAATTGAACACACCTTCACCTCGAGTTACCCAGTATCAAAGATACCTACTATGTATAGCAGTAGCATAGCTTGGTCTATGTGCATGTACCAGAAGTATAAATACTATTTCCAAGTAGATCAAGACTCTCCAGTCTTGTTCTCTTGGAGTTTCCCCCTGAAAGGTGACTCTACCCATTCATCCCCTCTTGTCTTTCTCTAGCCAGTAAGTGACCTAGCAAAGCTTCACTTAAGTGTGAGTCTTTAAGGGCTGTTTCAGGGATACTGTTACGTTCCAGATTATCTCAGACAACCCTTGATCTAGGAGCACCAGACATCCATGGAGTTGTAACTCCAGACTTGTACCTTTATTAATCTCTTTCGGTTATGGTCTGCATTTCACCTGTCAGATCAGTACAGCCCATTCCAGCTGTGTTCCGTGCTCTGTCACTCAACATTCCTTTCCTATATACATTGCCTTTACATAGTAGTTTTGGACCCCGACTTCCTTCAGGTCTTAAGTACTATATAATCTCCTGTATTCCTCTATCATACCTTAGGATGAATATTAACTAAGTCACCTCTACTCTAAATACGAGGACATGGGACCTGACAAGGGTGTGATATATAAGTCCTGTGCCAATATCCTCACCCCTCTGTATGCTCCATACTCCATACCTCTGCACCTCTGTTCCCCCCTTACCTATCTCCCTTGGATCTCACTGGACTTGAATCCAGAGAATCTAAGCTTAACACAAAGATAAAGTGAAAGTGAAAGAAGTTGATGTGTCCTTGTTGGGTCATCAGAAATGTGACCAACCACATTCCTTCAATGAGGGGATTATATCCTGTGAGTGCAGTTTTTAATCTTCATTTTGTGCTTTAAATTTCTATTCAATAGCTGAGTGTCATTCCCATGTCAAGAAATGTCCTCATTTCAACACAGCCAGTGAGAGACCTGGTCATGTTTTGATCCAACCATCCTCTGAGAGACAGCAACGAGGAAATCAAGGGTGCCAAAGAGGAGAATGACCTTGAACTCATGAGGTCAACAGTGACTCAATCATGATGATATTTTTGCATGTATTTTTTTTTTGCACTAACAAATGTACTGTATTCACATCATAGTAGTATTGCTGCCAACATTATTCCATATCTGTTCCATTGAAGTTTGAACATGCTCAAGTCTCATCCATCTTGAATAACACTATCAATTACCCTTGAACTAACTTGTTTCAGTATGGCAACCCAATTGATCTGTCCCAACCCTGTTCCAGATCATCTACACATTTGTGTTCTTAACATGTTGACTCTCTTGATGTGGCCCTGCATGTGTTTTCTACATTACCATGTTCTAGATCACACAAGTCTATATTCATTCACACTCAGAGTTCTGTATCAGTCTTTCTTTTCATCTCTTTGCAGAAACATGCATCCTAGTAGTAGTACCACAATATTTCTAACAATTGTGCCAGCAGCTGCACTTTTTGATGTCACAGATGTCCTGGACCACATACATACAGACAATATACATATATGCTCAGACAGCCATCAATGAGGCCATCATGTGTAGCACCCATCCATATGCAGCAGATTTAGGCTTCAAGGCCAAGTTCAGGACCACCACTCTACAGCAGATTTATCTCATCACCTTGAAGACTCTCTTCAAGCAAGAGAACCATCATGCTGCCATCAGTATTATCAAGCACTGCTCCCCCATTGTTATTAACCAAGACTTTCATCTCAGCACCATTGACAACCATGTCATCCCTTTCATACAAGATCATGTTATTTCATTGACTTCATACTGTACTTCAGTGCTCATCTTGGTCTTGATGGCATCCTCCCCTCCCTGCTCCTTCACCATGACCATATACAGTATCTCAATCTCATGTTCTCAAACCTTTTCAAACAGTGGTCCAACATCCACACATTCCTTCCCTTCTGTACCACCAGTTGTATGTTTTACCTGAGTTCTAGAGCTTAAGAAGACCTTTGGCTTGCCTTCATTCCCAATACCCTTTGTGAACAGCCTGACATCATTTCAGACATGGCTCCCATTGCTGCCAGTCATGGACAGTCCTCCATGTCCACTGCTTTTTCCTTGGACCATACATATATATAATCATTATGTTTTTCACATCTTTCCTTGCTGGAATGCATTGTCAAGACATTTACTACAATGAGAACTACCCCAACCTGATCTCATATCAGTCCACCATCCATGGCACTAACATTTTGTAAGTGACTAAGTAGCGAATGTATATAAATCTAGTACTTTCAGACTGTGAGAGACTCAATATGAAAGTTCTATAGGGGTTTAGTATTGGTGAAAGAGGCACTATGGGCAATCTATAGTGGGATAGGATAATCCCCAAGAGGATCTATAGGGTTTAGGAATATACAATGAAGTGTAAGACACAAGAAAACTAAACTATAGACTAGATACTAACTAGATTAGCTTCTTATACTCTAGAGATAGGGGCACAGACCAAGCAGTGCTTATCTATAGATGCTATACTAGGATTCTTGTACTAGTGAGTGGGTAACATGAGGTTTAAGGCATTGCACATGAGGTGAGCATAGTACTTGATGCTGTGCGATTCTGGAGCACGTAGCCTAGATATGAAAAGAGTGGAATATTAGTGGGCTTTGTGGGAAAGTGGAGATTATAGAGGATAGAGAACATGAGGTGACCATGATGCATAATATGTGTAAGTCTAGAACATGTCACATGACTGTAGGAAAGTAAGTTGAACATAGATTTGATTATATTTGACAAATAGAGGCTAAAATTGAGCATAGATTCAGCTGCAAATAGTTAGTGAACTAGTATCAGGAAAAATAGGGAAAAATGGGAAAGTAATATGATGGATAGTAGTGTATTACACAATGAACACAACAGATGTCTTCAATTGACTTACACAATACCCACCAGCTCCATGAGCAGATATCATACCATGTACACAATTAGATCCACTGTGCCCAGATTATGGAAGGCAGATGGCTTTCTCTCAGACAATTCATCCATCACCCTCACCAGGAAACACAGTCAAAATCAGCCAATCTGTTTCTCTCAGCTTAATCAGGATGCAGTCAATAGAGAACAGACTACATGGGACCATAACTATGATCTTGCCAATATCTAACTCATGACCTTTTCCTTGGCTTACCATGACCAGTGAATCTGACTTCCCTTTTCTCTTTTTGATCAAAGTCTGATCTCTCCCATTCCAATTTAGCTTTAGGCATGTATAGGACTGGAATAACATATCAGGTTATGTACTTCACAAACTGTATAATGACCTCTATGACCTACCCTCCTCAGACCTGCAACATATCCAAGTTGACCTTTGCCATTGTCAAAACAGCCACAAGTTCTATGTTTACAACACTGACAGTTCAGACAAACTTTCACATAGTTTGGTGCCCTGGTAAACCTTATCAAGATCAATGCTCTATCTCCTCTGGACAACAACAGCAAAAACACCTATCATGGATATCCTCTGGCATTCACCAAGCAGTTTGGAAATGTACAGGCAAAGAGAACATCATCTTGTTTTGACAGCATTCTTTGAGACATTAACTCCTACAGTAGATCTGAAACAACATGAGTATCTCTTTGAAGATAAGTTCCAACAAGGAGCCTCTATTGTCTGTGGCACATATGCCCAGATATATAATTCCATATCCCACAGAGTCCATTACCAGGCAAGATTTCATTACATTCAGCTGGGCCTCACCATATCTGTCCTGTCTAAAATCACCATCAAGACTCAGTCCATGAAATGATGTTTTGCCCAACATTACCTTGACAGTCTCCCCCATGAAGGCTATGCCAGTATACTCAGAGAGGATGATCAGCTCCAGGCTCTCAGAATCAAACAGATGCTCTCCATCAATGTCCATCATCTCAGACAGAAATACAAGAATGGAAGGTAAGTTTATATCATTTCCTCTGGAGATTATATTGTCTCATAGCATTTCCCTCCATGTCATTGCTCTGTTTGTTTTGCACATCTTCACAGGTTTAACACCATGGATATTCCCTTCAAGGACTATAGATACTCCAACTCAACCCAGTTCATCAATCACATGGCAAATCTTCCTTGGAAGGAGCATGTGGAAAAGAAAGGTGCTTTACTCCCTTAGCTGTTCATCATGATGGTGTCTACCTTTATAATAGCCATTACGTATGACTGGTTACTGCTGGCTAGAACACTAAATGATATATATTTATATTTCGGTACCATAGTTCCCTCTTAAAAGAGCAATGTCAAGATGTTGTAGAGATTGGTATGTCTCTACATTCATATTTCCCTATTTCTCTATCATCTGCTGTCCCCTATATTCTCTAACACCTTATCCCATCACCTACTATCAAAGTCCGGACATGTCTTGTTAGTCCAGTATCACTGGATTAGCTCAGACTAGCTTAAACTATGTCCACTACGCCATTTGTATCGTACTATCACCCATATCTGCTTTTTAGGTTTCATTTCTTACTGTTACATACATATTACCACCAACTCTAGGGGTTGGTCTTCTCTTAAATTGGTTCCCTTGATCGTAGTTAGGGTCTGGGTATACCCAGACTATAAAAATTTGTACACTTGAAAATGACACCAGCTTCCATTTGGCTCACAACTACCATCACCCTCACCATCTACTGTTTAACATCCACCAACTCGCTGTCTAACATTTTTACATCTTTCCCCTCTTCACAGACACCTTTACTGTTGACTGGACTACCAGTCTTAACACCCGACCTTATTGCTAATGACCACACTTCAACCAGTCTACTGAGTTGATCCCTCAAGAGTTCTTCCCTGCTCTTTCCTCATTTTCTAAGAGTCCCTTTTCTCTCACACTAATCCAGTAGGATTTGTCCTACAATATGGACTAGTATCTTTACAACTGGAGCCCACCATGAGGGACTCACAATGGGGTTCCAGATGAAGAAGTCTTTGACCTACAACTCAGCGCCAAGAAAAAAACTTGAAAACTTTCTCAACTACTTCCAGAATTTGCAAATTGACGACAAGTTGGAACTCCTACAGCCAGTTATGCCCCACAATGCTTGATACAACCGACCTGACCTCCCTACTTTAGCCAACCTAGAAATCAGCCCCTTGACAGGTTACAACCCATACTCCTTGTCACTAACATAAAACTGGTCTAATAGACCCAGCACATCTTATTCTACCCCTCTGTTGCTGCATTCAGCTAAAGACCTGTCACCAGAGCGTGCTCAGGCCCAGGCCCATCACACTGCCCATGCTAACAAAGCTCAGGTAAACTAAGCATACCCCCTAGTATTGACAGTCAACTGCCTGGAGCATATATCTTCTCAACTCCACCAAGGAACACTGTATCTCCTGTTTTCCAATTCTCTTCACCACTCACACCGCTCTCATCTGACCCTTCAACATCATCAGAATCATCCTGCTCATTTTCTGAATCATCTTCACCATCCCTCTTATACCTCTTTGAACCACCTGCCACATCCTTCCAAAACTCTCCCCTACTGTCGGATTTTACTCCAGCCCACTCTACTTCATCACCATCAAGCCTTACTTTGTCCGGACTATCATCCACCCCTATTCCTCTATCCAGTCTTAATCCTCATTATATACCTATCCCCTTACCTAACCACTTACCTGTACAACCCCCAGCACCAAGAGCACCTATGGCCAATCCTGTACCCCAAATGCCTCTTCAAGGCACGTCTAATGCCCCCCAATTCAATGGCAAAACCTGTATCTCTCTTCCTCATTTCCTAGAAGACAACAAACAACTCGCCACAGCTTCCAGTCTCAACCAAGCAAAGACCATTCATGCTGCTATACAGTATGCTGACCTCAAAGAATCAGAAGGTTGGGAACTACTTGATGAAGCAACTGCTGTCCCAGCCATATGGGGGGACTTTGTAACCACCATCAAAAAGATATATTCAGGATGTGAAGGAGCTAACCAGTACTGCAGAGCTAATATCCAGTACCTTATCCAGGAGTTCTGAGCAAAGCCTATGTGGATGATAGAGGGACTTGGAGAGTATCAGCATAAGTTTATGAAGGTCGTGAAGCTCCTCATTTGAGCGAGAAAGCTTTTGGACCTTGACTAGGACACCCTCTTCCTCTCTGAACTACTGGAGCAAATCAAAACGCAAATCCAACAGCAACTCCTCATCACTAAATCCACCCACCATTCATCCAACCCTTTCCTGGTAGAGGACACCATAGAAGCTACCAAATTTCTACTCACTGGTTCAGCTCTTCACACACTCCTACCACCTGCACAACTTGCTGCACCCATCACACAGCCTTATTACCCTGCATGGGCTGTACCTGGCCCAGCCTTTCCTATCCCTCAAACCACTCAACTTGTTGCTGATCCAGTCATTAAACAGAAGCAGATCGCTACCCAATGTGTCATAAACAGAAACTGTGCTTTCCGTGCAGATCCAAGCCATTTCATGGGTAACTGCCCCCATGTCAAACCTTACATACAGACCAGTAGGGCCTGCTGAGGCTCAGTCAGCCAGCTCTGTCTCCCAGATGGGCGATGTATTCCTTGTATACCTGGAACAGAGTGTCTTAAAGACTGTCTAGACCATTTTTTCCTGCCAATAACAATCATAGCTGCTCCTGCCCCTACTGTCACCACAGGCATTGTTTCCCTCACCTACCCAAATACTGATGCCATTCTTGAAATGGCCCTTAAAGACTCACTGTTAAGTGAAGCTTGCTAGGTCGCTCTGAGCTAGAGAAAGACAAGAGGAGATGGAAGAATAGAGTCGCCTTTGAGGGGAGAACTCCAAGAGAACAAGACTGGGGAGTCTTGGTCTACTTGGAATAGTATTTATACTACTATTACATGCACACAGACCAAGCTATGCTACTGCTATATATAATAAATATCTTTAATACTTGGTAATATGAGGGAAGAGCATGTTCAATCATACATGCGTAGTGCGCATGTATGTGGCAGCATGAGGCTGCGGTGCGCATTTAATGAATAAGAAGCATAGATGTAGGAGATGAGATATGCATGTGTGAATAGAAGCAATAGAGCGGAGATGAAAAGAGAATGAATTAGATTGTGAAAGAAAGATAGGGGTTAGAAAGAAAAGAAGAACATTAAGTCCAAATGCTTAGCGTAGCAATTGTAACACTTTCCCGTCCTATGATTAAGCATTCTGATTGATCAAATGTCCTCAAGGTCTTGGAAACCCTCATTATCTGTAGATGGAGGTTCGCTAGCCTGAGTGATAGGACTCCTAGGCATACTCCCATTATTTCCCCATGCTTGAAAGACAGGTACTTCTGGTGTTGGCAAAGGGCCAAGGGGAATGGAGTGGAGTTGTGATTCGGGATGCTGATTTCCCATTGTTTGTCATTCATAGGGAGAGGGACACCTGTCTCCATTTCCCTGGTGCTTCTCCAGCCATCATTGTCCTGGTCCCATTGGTCATTGTCCTGTCCCCATGCTTCATCCCTCCTATATGACTTTGAACTGGTGCACACACATATCAGCAACCAAGTTCAAAGGTCCAGATGCATTATCCAGAAGCCCATTTGATCAGACACAAGTTCCAAACTAGACAGCTGGCTGGATGAGATCGCCCTCTAGTAAGAGAAGAACAACCATTAATACCACTAGCTCAGTCAACTGTTTACTAACATGGCCCTGCAGCAAGAGATCACCCTACCCCAAATTTTTAATTATCTTACAAATTCCAATCCACCATCTTTCAGTAATGACTTCCTCAAGAAGCTTGACAAGTACTATGTCAAGACTGGCAAGATGTATAGAAGAACCACTGACAACAGAGCCTTGCTAGTCATACTAGACAAGGCCAAGCAATTAACCATTATGACCCAAGCCCATGAAGATCTTGGACATCATGGAGCAAGGATAACTTGGGAGAACCTAAGACAGCAATTCTACTGGCCAACTCTACACAAGGATGTAATTCACCATGTGAAATCCTGTCATGAGTGCCAGATTCAGACTACCAAGAAAGTACACATCCTGATTACCATATCACCTTCAGCAACAGTCTTTACTAAAGTACATCTCGATGTGATATACATGCCTAAGGCTAGGGGATACCAGTACATTATTGTAGCAAGAAATGACCTCTCCAAGTATGTAGAAGGTCAAGCATTGAAAGCTGCAACTGCACAAGCTGTAGCAGAATTTCAAGAAGCATGCACCCTACTTCTATGAAAGTATAACATGCCCCACATTTGTATATCCCCTTACAATTCCCAGGCAAATGGAGTTGTAGAGCAGGGACACTTTGCAGTTAGAAAAGCCCTTGTTAAGGCTTGTCAAGGAAAAATCCAAGATTGGCCCTTAAAGCTTAGAGCAGTACTCTTTGCAGACAACATTACAGTCAAATGATCAATAGGATACTCAGCCTACTACCTATTGTATGGAGTAGAGCCAGTTCTACCATTTGATCTAACAGAATCAACATTTCTTGTAGGGGGATTCAAGAGAAACCTCTCTACAAGTACACTATTAGCTTTAAGAACCCAACAACTAGAAGATGTGACAAAGATCTAGCCAAGGCAGCCGAGACATTGAAAAAAGCTAGACTACAGTCTAAGGAACCATTTGAAAGACAATTTGAGACTCGTCTTGTGAAAAGAAGTTACACTCCAGGAGAACTGGTATTGGTTAGAAACTCTACCATTGAAAAAGAGTTGAATCGCAAAACAAAACCTAGATACTTAGGACTCTACAAAGTGATTGAACAGACTAGAGGAACCAGCTACAGACTATCTGAACTAGACAGTGCAGAACTGACTAGACCTGTAGCTGCCTTTAGAGTTATCCCATATATCAGATGAGAGGATCTACAATACCTTACCTACTCATTAGAGGAGGAAGACCAGACCCCAGACACCCCAACAGCAGAAACCTGATATAAACAACGAGTGCAAACTCAATAAACTATATCCCTGCAATAGCATTAGCACCCTACATAGTAGACCAAACACAAACTCAGACCCTGAGTGAACACATCACTATATTACATACAGAGTGGAAAAACTATTATGAAGAGAAACTTGATAAGATTCAAAACACCAAATGGGTAGCTATCTATCATTGGTTAGCCCATCTTTGTTTGAAACACCCACTTCATATCTATCGTGCCCCAATTGGAAATATACTCCTACAGGGTAACACTTCTCAAACAGTTCATATTCCCAGAACAACACTAGAGGAAACTATCATTCCTCCTGGAAATATAGTGTGCGACAAATGTGCTGAGAGCCAGGAGGAGATCAACAAGTGTACAACATACCAAGAAGAGACTGAAGCCTATCAGAGTGAAGTCCTTTGACTATTAGACCAACAAGCCTTATCCTATTAGCTACAGCTGATATCACCCTAGATGATAACCTTTGGTTCTCAGACTTTGTAACACAACAGAACTTCTGTGATAATGGTGTAACACCACAACAACAACCCTGTAGTACCTCCAATCAACTCTTATATTCCATACCCCCCAATCATGGTACAGCCCCAGGCACAACCTCACATGCAGCAGTAGCAGATACCTCACATCCAACTGCCTCCCTATTCAGGGAACATACCAATTGGGCTGCAGAATTTCAAGGAACTCACACAGGACAAGGAGAATCTCATCCAGTACCTGCAACTGCATTGCCACGTACATTATCAACCTTATAGGGTGGAGTTGAGAATGGAAATTCTAGCAATCACATGGAAACATAAGGCAGAACAATTTATTCAAAATGAGTGCCTAACATGTTACATACTATTCCAGATATTGTGCTCAATATTAGGACATTTATCTCGGAACCACTAGATCACTACATTCAGAATGCTGTTACAACTGCCGAGACCTGTACATAACTACTATACAATGTCAATAATGCCTGTACCTTTTGCACTGCAAGTTTCTCTCATCTCCATCGATTCTATGTCTTATCCCTCAAACTGAGTTCACTGCTAGTGAGTACATACCCATTAAAGCAAATGACAACATCACTGAACACTACCAGACTATGGTTGCCTCACCAGTGCAATTCCAGCATTCCTGGAAGGATGGATCTTTCATCTATGTCTGCACTATTGGAACCAACATTGCATATGCATTGGGACACGAGTTTACTCATCCCCCACTTGCCCACTCCAAGACTGCTATCTACATCTGGAGCCAGACAACCCCAGCATTCATTGGATGCCTCAATTGCATCATCAAGCACTGGGAGGATTGTGTGAACATTCATTGAAGTATTACTGTTATCACATCATCCCTCTTGTGCTAGATTCATCCTATATGTCTCATTATACTGGTATGAATTCAGTACAGTTCAATTATTCCTCCATCATGTTTGCTTATGCTTTTGCAAACCTTTATGTGGACTATACAACTTTGCTGATACCTACCCGCTTTATTTCTCCACTCATGATAACATCCAATTCCAACCTCTTTCCCCTTATCATATACTTCTTGTCCCCCAGTTTCAATATTCTCCATTGTCCTCCCCATACTATAACATCAAAGTACTAGACTAGTTAGCTAGCAGTACAACAATACAGGAATAGAGGATAATAGTAGTATAGCTCTTGTACAATACGAAATTGTTGGAAGTGACACACAAGATGTCTGATCTAACAACATTACACAATTATCAGACTTCTCACCTAGAGGAATTGCTTACTCATGAAGAACTCATAGATAGTTTCTTTCTTTTTCTTCACAACCACTTGGAAACACATTGTAGAATGCACCATGACCCCAGATCACTTTCAGAAGAGCACCAAGCTGGAGTAGCAATCAGCTTATCTGGTTTCAACATGGGAAAACTTATAATCCACTGGAACTGCAATCAATGTAGACACATCTACATTTATGCCACATAATTTAATAGACTTCTCAATAGAATCCATGCAGACAGAGCGATCTTACAACCTCCTGCTGATCCAAATACCTATCAGCAGCAGGATGATAGATCCATTTGCCTACCCATTCAGACCCATCACCAAAGAAACCATACTCAGCATTATGGATGCATTGACCCTACTATGTGAAGGACTGCATCCAGACCAGAATATACTCCAAGGAGAAGCATCTACCACTACTATGGTAGAACAAAATCAAGAAGAAGAAATTTCTTGATCTTAGAGATTGTACAATCGGAAATGATTGTTATCTGTTCCCTATGGATGATCTGCACAAAATTAATATCATGCTGAGTCAGGACACGAATTCTCAGATTCCAGCATAATCCACAGTTGAAATATTCTCATTTCCTTATACACAGATAGACAACTATGTAGGCTACCTTCCCACCATATTTCATTTTCTCACCTCCAATCCTCAAGGAGATATTCACATATCACTGTGAAGTCCCTTACACTAGTATATACTACACTAACATTATGTACACTTTTACTCCAGTCTGAAGTATGAGCCTGGAACCTGCCGGGTTGATGTGAGCTGCAATCCCAAGAGACTAGTCAGGAGTGATGATGTATGCAGCAAAGGCAGCATACCCAGGAGGTAGGAGGAGAGGAATGATGTACCATGAAGAAAATTAGCTTGAGGAATGGTAGGGGAGTGCAGGTGTGAGATTGATGTAGGACAAGGGATGAAAATGAGAATGGGGGGAAGAAGAGTGAGAGTTTTGCCAGTGCTGTTCAAATGGCTCCACACATTGGGAGTAAGGGCACCAGGAACGCCAGAATCTTGGAGAAGACAACTGGGCATCATAGGTTGGGGCTGTGACCTGAGAATGTCAGGGAGTGATGGTAGAGGGGAGGGGGAGGGTGTGTGATGTGAGAAATAGTATGGAGTGAGGTGTGGAGACAGAAAAGGTTTGATAAGCACATCATCTGAGTTTTTTATAGGATGAGAAAACTAACCTGATGTGATGATCTGGTTTGCATGTTCAAATTGACCTCAAAGGCAATGGTATTCATGAAAGAGTCATTTATGAGGAATATGTTAGAAGTATTGCCAGCATCGTTTTTGAAGTCTTCATGTCATTGGCAGCAGATGTGGGACTTGTCTTGTATGTTAGTACAATATGGTCGCCATTGTCTAGGTTCCATAAGGGATGGTTTTCAAGGTGACATAAGAACTCTGCTAGGGCGTTAATGTGTTTATCCAGCCAAGCCAACAGTTTGATGTGGTGAAATAGCAGGTTCTTGGCCTAAGGATTTTGAAGAAGGATAGCTCATGGTTAGCATGTTAGACATGGAGGTAAGGCCAAACACATCCTCAGCCTGAGACTTCTGATTGCGTGAGGCATCAGCACACCTCTTGGGTGAAAAATACCATAGTTCTACAAAGTCAAAGGATTTCAACTTTTGCAGAGCGAACAGAGATGGTTGGGATTTGATAACACTGGGGGAGAGATGGTTGGCCAGGAAATCATTGATTTTGGTCTTTTCTTTTTAACCTCAGGTTGGTCTGCTGCTGGGTTGTTCCCATCTGGCAGAACATGCACATCTTCTTGCTGGAGGAGTTCCACTAGGGGCACAGATCTTGGTGAGGATGGTTTGGGTCCTTAAAATCCTTATCTGGGCGGTTGCACTGAGCATCCCAGGCTAGGGTGAGATGCTCTGCTACCTGCTGCTCGGTTTTCTCATGCACTGTGGTAAGAGTTTTGTGGATGTCATGAAAAGCCTCTTCAAGAAAATCCAGAGGTACAGCTAGGGCTGGGTCAGCCATGTGTAAGGGAAAGAAAGAGAGAGAAAGGAGTGGATGGAGAGAAAGAGTGAGTGAAAGCAAGAAAAGGAAGGAGAGTGAGTGACAAGAAAGGGTGAGGAAAAGCAGATGTGAGGATGAAGGACATGGTGGAGGCACAAAGACAAAGAGACAAGTGCCACTCGCTTATGTCACTCATCTGAAAACACACTGTTGTGGCTGTGCTCATGCCTTACTGCACCATAACATGACACACAGTGACCCAGGCTACACCAGTGAGGATGAATGTGTAAGGGATTGGCCTTTCTTTATGGGCAGCTTCTATGATGAGCTATGTAATGACTGAGGCTGCGGCTACACTCCCAACAATCTGGATGATCTGTTTCTGCTGGTGAATGATATTCAACCAAAGTTCTTCACTGTAGAGCGTTTTGGAATCCTCTTCAGCATCAAGGGAAATCAAAAACATTGTAATGACATGAGATAGTAAATACTCACTATAATTCATATCCTCAGCATCCACGAGCTTGTTCATAAGTGTGCTGGACATTGTCAATAGTTTTATGTTGCTGGCTCAAGTCTATGGGTGCTCAGCAAAGAAGACTTACAATTCTGAGAGTGGAGCTCAAAGTACTACCAAGTTTCCATGAGGTTTTTTACCAATGTTTTTTGCCATGATTTTATAACCATACACACTCTAAGGGTGAAAGGGGTTGCTCCTTATTGTAATGGTAGTTCTCCTATTATATAATCAGTGCATGTGATTTCATATGGTCATCTGCACCTAGTGGTATGAGGAAGGAGAATATGAGGTTGTTAACGATTTTCATGAGAGTGCACACATCTTACCTGAGCTACAAATGCTACTGTCATGTCAATTATCAAACCAGATACATGTTTTTTCATCAAAACAGGAAATATAGTCCAGGTTGTTTCTAAGATCTTGCTGTAATTGAGAGAATACATGGTGTGGCAAAAACCAGTGCAAGATGGCCAGGCACTGCACTGCAGCTCTGTGGCTCTGGATAGCATGACATAAGCATTTTTTATACCACTCACACTGGTAAGGTTGATTACATACAACATTGGGCATTAATGCCCCTTGCACTTTGTAAACTGTGATTGTGACACCATCACACAAGTATATTTCAATTGATGTAAGTAAAGCAGGTCTTCTTAGAAAATATGATCCAACTGATTCCTCCAAGCTGTCAACACAGAGAGGCGATTTCAACACCTTAACGTATGCACACATTGCCTCTCTTCCTTCAGGTGTTGTGTGGTACATTACATCTGTGACAGTTTCCTTGTGAACCATCCACTATTTTATTCTCAATCAAAAAGTTTTCAGTTATCATAACCAGCACCCCAGGGATAAAATCGGTATCTAGCATTGTAACCTGTTATAGTACTTGTAGATAAGCACTATATAAATGATGGTCTGTGCATTGTACTAGTAGTATGAGACTTGTTCTGCTGGAGTTTCCCAAACTTACCCATATAAAGCCCTCTAATGCTCTACTTTACAAACACTCTGGCATTAGGTGGGTTTGGTCATTTTATTAGAAGAAGACTACACTAACTGTCAAGGTCTAGCTAACCTCAATAGGACACCACCACACCATCTCAATTAACTAGTAGATCACTATGACATCACACACTCTATTGTGTTGCTACCTGATAGTAGTAAAGAGTGTGGGTGTGAGTATAACTTGCTCCATGGGGTTGTGAAGTGTAAAGTGAGTAGAAGGGGTAGACAAGATGCTGACATAGGTGACATGACTCAGGTGTGGAGGAACTGAACTGGTCAGCCATCATAGGAAGTGTTAATTGTAGGATATTGAAAGGTTACCTTGACCAGGCATACAAGTACAATGCTGCACAGTGGTTCAAGGAGCAAATTGTGATCTGAACATGAGAGCTGAAGCATCTCATTCTGGTTTCAGATTGCAGAAGGCATTGCAATAGCCACTAAGACCATCAATTGTTAGCTTTGGTGATTTCATACCTCACTTAAGGTTCATTTCATATTCTAATCATGACCATGTTATTCTCCATGCATCTCCCCTATATTCATCTCGATCTCAGACATGCCTGCAGATCTGGTCACTTTACTTACCTACTGCTTTCCAGCTTCTCTTGACCTAGTTTGTGGTGTCTTTGCCCATACAAGACTTTACCTTTGCAATTTCCAGTTCATTGTGGCTGAGCTGTTTATGGTTGTTTTATCTTGAAGTGGCATTACTCCCTGGAGCACCACATTGTATCCTGAGGCTGGTTACTCAATGTGGACTCCAGGTTAGTATATCTATATCATTGTTATCCCTCTCAATATTATTCTGGTTACTCACTGTGGACCCCAGAGTTATCCTGAGTTGATCCAGAAAGTGGCTGGTCTGCTTCAATTAGCATTTTTGCTTTCAACAAGCATGTCAAACAAATAGCAAACTAGCATTTCAAAAAAATAGGGCATGTGAGTCCTAAGATCAAGCATCTTGTTATAAATTATCCTATTAAATATCATCAAGTGATTAGTAGCAGACTGGAACTGCAGCACCAGAGTTTATATAAGCATAGGGATTGATCAAGAGATTACTTCACAAAAACAAAGGGAATCATAGACTGTTCAAATATGAGCAGATTGAGGTCATATCCTATTCACCTATTCAGTTATCTCCACACTAATCTCTGGCCACCTCCATTACCTCATCCAATACCTTGTACCACCATCATCTGAAATGCAAGGACCTGTGAGCTTGGCATGGGTGCAAAACATAAGTCCTGTGCCAATGTCCTCAACCCACTTTGTTTTTTAGTATCTCCATCTTCAAACTCTATATATCACTGTTAGTGAATGACCAATGCTAAATCCCCTACACTTCAGTCCACTGCCTTCAGACTTTGTTCCATTAACCCTGGCCCTCCAAACTCCACAGGAGCAGACCAGGAGGAATATGGCCTCTGACAGGTAGGCCTTTAATAAAGGTGGGAAAATCCCACAAATTTTCCCTCATCCTTATTGGATTATTAGTGATGAACCCAAAAAAACCCATAAAATGCATTTGGAATATAAAGTTGTGGGAGATCAAAAGGGTGGGTTGAAGAATGCATGTGCTCATTGAAATTTCCAAGAGCATTATTGAATGCTGAGAACTCCTTGTTAAGGCGAAAATGCTAATGGAAGCGGACTATAGGCCACTTGCTGGATCAACTCAGGGCGACTCTGGAGTCCACAGTGAGTAACCAAAGGATACAATGTGGCGCTCCAGGGAGTAACTGCGCTTGAAAGTAAACAACCATAAACAGGTCAGCCACAATGGACTGTGAAGCGCAAAGGTAAAGTTGTAGAAACACCACAACAAGCTAAAGTGAAGCTGAAAAGCGGTAGGTAAGTAAAGTGACCATGGGGAACAACATGGTCATCATTAGAATACGAAATGAACACTAAAAGAGGTGCGAAATCACCAAAAGTAACATGCCCATGACCACATACCAAGATACGACCATATTCACATCTAAGTAGATCGCCACAACAAAGTGTGATGCTCTTGACATCCTTGCTGAAGGTCTGTACAAATTGCATACCTTGTAAAAATGCTGCATCTCCATCTCCCTTGGAAGCCCTAAGGTAACAAGTCAATGTTGTCAGTCAGGAGTCCCCCTCTTAAGTTCCATTTGAATTCTTGGATGGTCCATGTGTTTTGGCCTAGAGACGTGGCATTGATCGAAGCCAGGGGCTGGAAAAGGCTTGCAGGATTAGAATTAGCTGTATCATTTATCCCTGTCATTGAGGCCCCAATGGCCCTCAGCTTCAGAGAGTAAGGAGGTGCGGTGTGGAGGGTCCAAACCGCCCTCATCAGTGTCAGAAACACATGGGGTGAAAACACTGCCTGAATGCTGGGTGGCAGTTCTTTGACACCTTTGGGGACCTTGCTTTTTTTGGGTGGTCCAGGTAGTGAAAGGCTCACTGGCAGCCTGGATCTCATCTGCATGCTTAGGCCTGCTAGGAGTGCTTAGAGGTGGGGCAAGGGCATGAATACAAAGTGGCTGGGCTTTTGGGGGGACCTGATTCTATGTGGGGGTATTATCTGTTACTTTTGGTGATTTCGCACCTCTTTTAGCATTCATTTCATGTTCTAATGGTGACTATGTGGTTCCCCATGGTCACTTTACTTACCTACCGCTTTTCAGCTTCTCTTTAGCTTGTTGTGGTGCTTCTACCCATACAACACTTTACCTTTGCGCTTCACAGTCCATTGTGGCTGACCTGTTTATGGTTGTTTACTTTCAAGCGCAGGTACTCCCTGGAGCACACCACATTGTATCCTTTGGTTACTCACTGTGGCTCCAGGTCAGTATAGCATTGTTATACTTGTCAATATTATCTTGGTTACTCACTGTGGACTGCAGAGTCTTCCTGAGTCGATCCAGCAAGTGGCTAGTCCGCTTCCATTAGTATTTTCGCTCTTAACACCTACTACTTCGGTCAAAAGGCCTCTGAAGACTGGTGAATCAGAAGGAGAAGCGACCTACTACAGCTGGAGCTGAACAGATTGCCTGGGATGTCAAGCAGGACAAGGCTGCTGGTGAACTCATGCTCAACATCGCCCCAGAGCAGAGAGCGCACATTAGGAGCAATCAAGACGATCCTGCCGCCGCCTGGACCGCTTTAGAGACCTTCTATATCCAGAAGAAGCCTGGAACTCGTTTTGTCGCCTATGACGAGTTCTTCAGAATCAGGAAGCGTCCTGAGGAGTCTCTGAGCGCCCTGACTGCTCGAGTTGAGGATTTCATTGTCAGGATCAAGGAGCTGCGCACTTCTGCCTTACCTTGACCAATCTCGACTATGAACTCGCTTGCATGGCCATGATTCGCACTCTTACTACCATTTTACATCCTCTCTTGCCCTCATCACTGATCTGGACAAGGATAAGGTCAAGACTGCGTTCCAGACTGAAGAACTCAATCGTCGCCCTCGCCCTGATGGCTCTAGTCCCATGCCGACGTCCTCGGTTCTTTCTGTGAAGAGTTCTTCTTGCAGCTGCGACTGCAACTCCCCTTGCTCCCTCTGTGACAAGCCTGGTCATTGCCAGTGCAAGTGCTTCGCTCTTGGTCGTGCCAAAACTGCGTACAAGGAGTCGAAAGGCAAAGGAAGGGCCAATCAGTCCCAGAAGGCCACTCCTGCGTCCACTTCCGCCCCAACTGCGCCCACACCTGTTGCTGCTGTTGCCAATGTCGCCCAGAACACTCAGAACACCACAGAACACGCCGGAAATGCAAGTCTTCGTTCCAGTGACCCCTCTACTCCTTCCCAGCACTCTGCTGATACTGCTTGGAATGCATACTCTGGTGCCACTTCTCATATGACACCTCATCGCCATTGGCTGCGCAACTATACCCCTTATCGCATGCCTATCACCTTGGCGAACAACACAACAGTCTATTCAGCTGGTGTTGGGTCTGTGGTGTTCCATCCAGTCATAGAAGGAAGGGTTGCTAGAGCGGTCGAGTTTTCTCGAGTCCTGCATGTTCCTGACCTTTGAAATAATCTCCTCTCTGTCCTGTATCTCACTCATCACTTTGGCCTTGTTGTCAGTATCAATGATACCCATACCATGGTCTTCTCTCAGCGTTCTGGACCGCCTCTTTTCGTCGCCACCATCAATGGGAACAATGCTGCGTTCCTGGATGGCACTACTGAGTCTCTCGAGCAGCAAGCTCGTCCTGCGACGACCTTACCACTTGATTGGTCTCTCTGGCATCGCAGACTTGCCCATCACAATCTAGCAGGTGTCAAATTGCTCCTGGATCGCAATCTAGTCACTGGACTGAGCTGGATGCTAAGACTCTGCCAGATGCATGCTAATCCTTTCCCTACATTGACATCACAATCCTTGTGTCCTCTGGAGCTGGTCCACAGCGATGTTCATCAAGTGGCCCACCCCTCCTTCTCTGGCTGTCGCTATTGGGTCACTTTCATCGATGATTACTCCAGATATCGCTTTGTTCTCCCCCCCATCAAGCACAAATCGGACGTCTTTGATGCGTTCAAGACATTCAAAGCCTTCGCTGAGAACCAGTCTGAGCGCAAGATCAAGATGCTTCGAGATGACAAGGGGGGTGAGTACATGAGCAACACTTTTGCAGATTTTACTACCCAGTGTGGCATTATGCGCCAGCATACTGTCAGGGCTCCCCGTCAGCAGAATGGTGTTGCAGAGAGGGCCAATAGGCTGCTCTATGAACGCATCACTGCCATGCTGAATGAGTCAGGCTGTCTCCAGCCTTCTGGGGTGAAGCATTGGCTGCGCTTGTGCATGTCTGGAATCGATGCCCCACTGATGCTGTGGACAATGCTACGCTTTATGAGCGATGGCATGGCAAGAAACCAGATGTGTCTCACCTTCGAGTCTGGGGGTGCACTGCCTATGTGCATGTGCAGAAGGACAAGCGACCAGGGTTTGGCTCTCATGCTGAGAAATGTGTCTTCATTGGTTATCCAGATGGTTACAAGGCTTGGAAGTTCTATAACCCAGCTACCAAGCGTATTGTCATTTCAGAGCGAGCAGATTTCGATGACAAACACTTCTTAGCTTGTTCCCCATCATCTGGTGCGCCACCTCCAGCTAAGGACACCTCTACTGATTCTGGTTACCAACCCCCTCCTCTCTCTGAGTCTGATGCGCCGCAGATATCAGTTTCTCGGGGAGGTTTGCCAGTTCATCAAGTTCCTGCTCCTGCTCCGCCTCAGACTCCTCCTGCCTCGCCTCCAGCTTCACCAGTCACCCCACCACAGGCTCTCCCACAGCCAGCTGCGCCGAGTCCAGTTGGAATCGGTGCTCGACTCCCTCAGAGACAGAGGAACACTCCAAGAGAGTGGTGGAAGCTCAGCCCAGCTCAGCTCGTCGATGGTATGGATACTGATGATGATGAAGACGCAGATCTCACTGCAGATCTCACTCTTGCAGCCAGTTAGACTCTTCCCAGGACTTATGCTGATGCCATGCGTCGAGATGATGCTGCTGAATGGAAGCAAGCTGCGCTCGAGGAGTTGGCTGCCCAGAGGAGCAATGGCACATGGATTCTCGTCCCAAGACCCAAGGATCGTCCAGTTATAGGCTCTAGATGGGTATTTGCGAAGAAGTGTCCAGGATTCGAGTATCTCGAGGTTTTCGCTCCTACAGTGCGCCTTCCCACTCTTCACATCGTTCTTGCGCTTGCTGCCATCCATGACATGCATCTCTGGTCTGTCGACATCTCCCATGCCTATCTGAACGGCGAGATCGACTGTGAGGTCTATATGGAGCAACCTGAAGGCTTTGCTGAAGGTGATCCTAAGCAGCTCATATACTTACTGAAGAAAGCAGTCTATGGCACCAATCAGGGAGGAAATCGCTGGAATTGCAAGATGCGCACTGTCCTCAAGTCCATGGGCTTCACCCAGTTTTACTCTGATGCTGCAGTTTATGTCTTTGTGAAGGACGACGTGCGCATCCTTCTCCCTGTCTTTGTTGATGACATAACCTTGCTTCCAAATCTATGGGCGCCATCAAGCGCTTAAGCTTTGGCAGATCTGGGCAAGCACTTCAAGGTCCGCGATTTGGGGCCTACAAGCAAGATCGATCGGGATCGTTCCAAGCGCTCTCTGAGGATCTCCCAGTGCCAGTATTGCGTCGACATGCTTGATCACTTTGGCATGACTGATTGCAGGCCTGTCACCACTCCCATGGACCCAGGACTGTCAGTTTGTCTTGATCAAGCTGCCAAAATGCCAGACGACCTGCCATTGGTTCCCTACAGTATCTTTGTTGCACCACTCGCCCAGATATTGCCTACTCTGTTGGCCAACTCGCCTCATTCACTTCTAGTCCAGGAATCGTCCATTGGAACGCTATCAGGCACTTGTTGCGCTACATCAAGGGTACTCTTGACTATGCTATCACCTATTCCCCTGATCCTTCATCCTCTGAGTCATTTTCTGTGTTCTCTGATGCCAATCATGGTGGTTGCAAGGACACTGGACGGTCTACAGGTGCACATGTGGTCAGGATTGGTACTGGTGCTGTTTCCTGGATGTCGAAGCGTCAGCCCATCGTCGCTTTATCCACCACTGAAGCAGAGTACATCGCTGCATGCCAAGCTGGTAAAGAGATTGTCTGGTTGCGCAGGCTCATGCAGGAGATTGGATTTCCTGTTACTGTGCCCTCTGTGCTGCGCATTGACAACCAGTCTGCAATCCAGGTAGCCAAGCATACAGAGCATCATGGACGCATGAAGCAGCTGGATATGCATTGGTTCTGGTTGCGAGATGTGGTGGACAAAGGTATCATCTCCCCTATTTCACCTCAACTTCAGACATGCCTGCAGATCTTTTGACCAAGGCCTTGCCTTGAGTCAAGGTGCAACGCTTCTGTGAGATGATGGGACTTAGTTGATTGCCAGAGTTGCACAATCAGGGGGGAGTGTTACTTTTGGTGATTTCGCACCTCTGTTAGCATTCATTTCATATTCTAATGGTGACCATGTTGTTCCCCATGGTCACTTTACTTACCTACCGCTTTTCAGCTTGTCTTTAGCTTGTTGTGGTGTTTCTACCCATACAACACTTTACCTTTGCGCTTCACAGTCCATTGTGGCTGACCTGTTTATGGTTGTGTATTTTGAAGCGCAGTTACTCCCTGCAGCGCCACATTGTATCCTTTGATTACTCACTGTGGACTCCAGGTCAGTATATCATTGTTATCCCTCTCAATATTATCATAGTTACTCACTGTGGACTCCAGAGTCGTCCTGAGTCGATCCAGCAAGTGACTAGTCCGCTTCCATTAGCATTTTCGCTCTTAACACTTAGGGAGTTCTACATCAGCAAACCCCTTAAGTACTGTGTAGTGCTGCACAGTGATTCATAGTGATTTTCAGTGCTTTACAGTGACTCAGTATCACAGCTAGGTCCCCCCACTGTACAGTGATATAAAATATGTTTAAAAGTGAATTTAAATGCTATATAAACAATATATTTTTGGCCTGGACACAATGTGAACAAATGTGAAAAATTGTGAGCAACTTTACTCACTGTACCACTGTGTGAAATAAGGGGCCATGCACCAGTTGCAACCAATATTTTGAATTTCTAGAAAAGCAGGCAACTGCAACTACAGTCCAGTTGCGAACCAGTTCAGTTGTCAGTCTTTTGCACATTGTGCAACTGAACTTTTGATCACAAAGAACACAAGGGACATGAACAGTGGGTAGTACATACTGGACACTAAAAATGTATGCTCAAAGTGATATATGACACAGAGCAGTTCCCATAGAAGTTGTTACACTTGGCCCAGGTAGGGACAAGCTTAGCCTTGAACAATTTTGGAACGAAGGTTCAAAGGGGTAAGCATACACTTAATGGTAGTGCGTAGTCCAAGGACGATGTTCCACTTGATAGTGGGAACAGACTAGTTCAAGGGTTCAAGGATTTGAAGCAACTGGGCAAAAGCCAGAAGAAGCTCAAGACAAGTAGAGTAGATTGAAGGAAATCTAAGCTAAAGTACAGGGAATAAGTATTGCATGTTTATATACCTGAGTACATGGTTCAGGGCAGGTAAGACTAGGGCAGGCATAGACTGTCATGGAGTACAATGGAACATGGAGGAAGTAGGTTGCTGACAAAGCAGATGAGATAAGAGATAAGGAATATGATGAGTCAGTGACAAAAAGAAAAAGAGTCCAAGTATGAGGGTCGAATGTAAGAATATAAGATAAGAAGAAGAACAAGTTGTAACATTACCCCCCCTACTAGATCTAAAACTGCATTGAAAGACAATTTAATCACAGAGGCTGAAGTAGGCAAGGCCTGGGGAACCAGTGATGTTGGTGTATCCATCATCCAGAATGGGGTCATTGTACTCAGTGTTGCTGGGTCCGTCATAGAGAGTGGCGGCGCTTGTAGGGGGAACAAAGCAAACCCGTTGGGCACCAGAAGAATGAGCAGAATGATAAGAGCAGTGAGAAGATCCACAGGAGGAACCAGAAGAGGATGATGAAGATTGTCGTTGAGGGGAGCAGTAGGCTGTTGGGGAAGGGCTGTCTGAGATACAGCTTGCTAAAGAGGGGCAAGTGTGAATAGGACCGCCGGTGGGGGTGATGCGGTTGGCAAGAGAGGGACGGTGGTTGGCATAGGGGCATCTGTACTGGTCATGTCCAGGGGCCCAGCAGTGACAGCTGTTGATAGGGCATTGGTAGATGGGACAGTTATGGCGTACGTGTCCAAGACGATGGCACTGGTAGCAAGTTTCTGAGTATTGGGGGTGAGATGGAAGAAGGAGATGTTGCCCTAGAGCTCCGATGGCAGGTGTGTTCTGGTTGTTGTATGCTTGTTCAGTATGGATGATAGCAGCAATTTCCTCAGGTGAAAGGGAGTCAGAGGATGTGTAACGACCTAGTTATTCAATCTATGAACAACTGATAGTTGTGATGGCTTTTGCTAGCTAGAGGGCTCTTGCAATGAGTAAGTCTCTTGTGAGAAGATGGTCTATTAGGCTTGTAGGCCTCAAGAAACTAGGGAAAGAACAAGGAGAACTAGACTAGAGAACTAGATACTAACTAG
>JBBPNA010000215.1:0-44142 GCA_038090555.1 Boletus subcaerulescens | reverse complement strand
CCTCATTTCCAGATAACAATCTGCACTGGTTTCAGTCTTCTATGATTACTCCAGGGAAGATTGCCTCGGTCACCTTAATTGATTCTTTCTCTTTGTGGCATCTTCGTTTTGGACATTGCTCCAAGAATGCACTCCGACAGCTTCATAATCACACTGCTGGCTGTCTGGACATCACTATTCCTTCTGACTTTCCTCCTTGTAAAGGCTGCTCTGAGGGTAAAATGGTGGATCGCAGCTTCGGTCTCTCGATCAAGCATGCTTCTCGTCCTCTTGCTCTTCTTCATACCGATCTCATAGGACCATTTTCTGTGGAGTCTCGCTCCAGGTCTCACTATGTGCTGACCCTCATTGATGATTATTCCGGCTTCTCTCTCCTTACTTTCCTTTGGGAAAAGTCTGGTACTTTGATTGCGCTTCAGCATCAGTTTGCCTGGCTGGAAGCTCATTCTGACTCTCGAGTCACCTCTGTATGTTCAGATCGAGGGGGGGAATATATGGGTCGAGACGTTCAATCGTTCTTCACATCCAGAGGGATTACCCATCAGACCTCTGTTCCTCACACCCCTCAGCAGAATGGATGTATAGAGAGGTTCAATTGTACCATCATGGAGAAAGCTGAGGCAATGCACCATCATGCTTGCTTACCCAGGATCTTCTGGCAAGATTCCCTGGAGACTGTGCTTCATGTCTACAATAGACAACCAGTTCGTCGTCATGGGTGGAAAACACCCATTAAACTATTCAATGATACAGTCCCTGATGTTTCATACTTCAGAGTATTTGGTTGCAGCACTTTTGTCTTCATACCCCCGGAGATAAGGAAGGACAAACTGTCTCCTAAAGCAGAAGAGATGACGTTCATTGGATATGAAACCAATACCAAGGGTTGGAGATTCTGGTCACAAGCCAGACATCGTCTCTTTATCTCTACCCATGCTACATTTGATGAGACTCGATTCAGATCATGTTCTAGAGATCTTGCGGTTGAAGACCAAGCCCAGTGTTACGCTTGGCCCTGGTAGGGACGAGCGTAGCCCTTGTGAGTTCGAGGGGATGAGGGTTTCTGAGTAAGCATGTCTTTACGGCGACACAAAGTCCTTAGAGCAAAGGTACTGTTGCTAGTCTAATGCTAGGCAACGTTTCAAGGGGTCGAGGGTTCGAAGGGCAAGGAGCTAGTCTAGGGCTAGCTGTGAGACTTAGACTCGGTGAGGAGACTTTCAAAGGGGTGGATTCCACGAAGTACGGAGTAGTATACGGGAAGTCAAGGGAGATCTAAGCTAGAGTACAACTGAGCTAGGAGTCGATCTTATATACACTGAAGAATATCTAGGGCCAGTTTGCATAAGGGCGAGCATAGAAAGTAGGAGAACGTGATGGAAGGAAGTTGCTGACGAAGCAAGTGATAAGAGATAAGGGTTACGTGAGGGGAGTGAGTCAGCGACGAGAAAAAGAACAGAAAGTCCAAGAGTGTGGTTCGAACGCACAAGTGAGCGTAGTAGTACAAGCATAGCGAGTAAAGTGAAGAGAAAAGAGAAAGTTGTAACACCCAGATACTAGAAGATCCTGCAAATGACCTATCAGACGAAGAATCGGATAAGGAGAACCCAGAACCTCCTACCAATCCCTCTCATCATGTTATTATTAACATACCAGATCTTGGACCACTACCTCGTCCCAGATCCAGATCACCTTCACCACCACGATTACCTGGACCACCACCTGATCATAATACTCCCTCTCCACCACCACCTGTTCCTTCTCCACCTCATTGGAATCCTTCAAGATCCACATCAGTTCATCATGCACCTCCACCTTTATCACAATCTCATGCTCGTCGATCTCCAGTTGCACCTAGAGCACCATTTCAACCTCCTGTACTGGAGAGACGTTCTACTAGGAATGTTAAACCAAGGATCATTCCTGATAACTCTTATGGGAATAGATCACCCCTCGAAATTGAGAAGGAGATTCATGGCAAGTCGAATACACACCAGGAGGAGCAAGAAACTGTCCATATAGCAGAACAACCAGTTCTTGCTAAACCTACAAATGAGGATGATGATATGGGTGAACTTTACAGCAGCCAATGGATGCGGTTCCATTTGTCCGCTGCAGTTTCCCAAAGCATTCCTAAGCAATATAAGGATGTTTTGAGGCTCACTTCTTCATTGGAACAGAGATCTTGGAAAGAAGTGATGGATGAAGAATACAAGTCCCTTATGAACCAGAAGGTTTGGACTCTTGTTGATCTACCTAAAGGTCGTGAACCCATCAAGGGAAGATGGGTTTATGCAGTTAAAAGCGATGGCCGGAAGAAGGCTTGCTTTGTTGCCAAAGGCTTCACACAAATCTTCGGTATCAACTATGAAGAAACCTTCTCACCAGTAACCAGGTTTGAAACCGTCCGTCTACTCCTTGCGCTTACAGCTTTGGAAGACTGGGAGCTTGAAGCTCTGGACGTTAAAACAGCTTTCCTATTTGGAGACCTCGATGAGGAGCTGTATATGGTTCAACCTGAGGGTTTCGTTCAAAAAGGCCAGGAGAAAAAGGTCTGTTGACTTAGGAAGGCTATTTATGGCTTAAAACAAGTTGCACTCCAATGGAACAAGCAGCTCCACAAATCCCTCCTTGAACTCGGATTCAAGAGATGCTATTCAGATCCAGGGGTTTATGTCAAGTTTATTGGTGATAAACTGATTATTCTTGTTTTTTATGTTGATGACACTCTTTTTATGGGTAATAATAGATCTCTTGTTCTCAAGCACAAGAAACAATTTATAGATCGTTGGGAATCAAGAGATCTTGGCGAAGCCAAAGAATACCTTGGAATGAGAATAACCAGAGATCATGAGAAACGCACTCTGAGGCTTGATCAATGCTTCTATGCTGCAAAGGTAGTTGAGTGCTTTGGTCAAACTGACTGCAAACCAGTCGCTACCCCTCTTCCTTCTGGATATACTCCAAAGCCCAATGAAGGAGAATCAAACCTAACTCTTCAAAGTCATTATCAATTGGTCATCGGATCATTGCTTTACATTATGCTTGGCACAAGACCTGATCTTGCCTATTCAGTGATCAAGATGTCACAGTTCTCTGCAAATCCTTCTGAGGAACATTTGCAAAAGGTGCTCTATATAGTGCGCTATCTTGCACATACTACCAAGTTGTGCTTGACCTATGCTGCAGATGGACCAGTCAATGGTTTCGTCGCTTACTCTGACACTAATTGGACTGGAGATATAGAGACCTCATGGTCTACTACAGGTTATTCTGTCTTGCTTGCAAATATGTCATGGCTTTCTAAACGACAGAAGAGAGTTCGACTTTCATCCACCAAAGCAGAGTACTGTGGAATGACAGAATGTTGCAGACAGATCCAATGGATCCACAATTTGTTGGAGGAACTATCTTTTCCTCTTTCCACTATTCCTCTATGTTGATAACCAGGGAGCTATGTTTCTCGCTTTGGATCCAGCTCAAGAAGGATGAACTAAACATGTTTGCATCCCTGAACATTATATTCAGGAGGCTGTTGAAGAAGGTGAAGTTGAACTATTCTATGTTCCTTCCCAATAACAGTTCGCAGATATCTTTACCAAGAATCTTGGAAAGATAGCCTTCGAGCATGGACAAAAGAGTTTGACTTTATCCTCATATTCATGATGACTTATGTTTCTAGTGAGGAGGAGTGTTGAGATCTGAGTATTCACTTTCTGCTCTTCTATTCCATAACCCAGATTCTAGACCTGATTACATCAGTGGTCCAGACCTTCGGACAATAGGTCTGAGTACACTATCACATATTACTCATCATATGACATCATAGATAACAGCCATTATTGCTATTGGCTATAGATAGGACTTTATCATTCATGATACGATATGACTCATTCCTATCTCTTATCTTTACCTACCCTAGAGTAGAGACATATAGGTATCAACAATACCTGAACCCTATATAGAGGAGAGCTCACTCTGTATCGCTCTCCTCAATTCTTATACTCTCTCTTATACAAGCATCTCCTCTTTGCTCCTATAAACACCTCCGCTCCTCAAGCTAGCAACCTCTATCCTCAGACCTAGTGAGTACCTCCCACTTGGCACATATCTTCCTCTTGTCACTTGCATTATGCTTGTGGCACCTACTGTCCTCACAGTAGAGACAAACGGAGTACTGCACACTTCGTTAGTGTGTTCCTGCCAGCTTCCCAGGTGACAATGAGGTGCTCAACAACTTGTTGCTCATTTTCCTGATATCCAGCTATGAGGCCCTGGCGGATGATGTCGTATTCCGGGGCATCAAAATCTGGCATTTGTTCAAGAGCCGGGTCAGCCATAGGGTGTGCCAGGATGTAGAAGTGATGAAGTGTGAAAAGAGTGATGTCAAGAAAGGACAGAAGATGGGTGACAATAGCTGGAGTCTTGGAGAATGAGGGTAGCGAAAAGGAGAGAGAGAGTGTTCAACTCGAGGAGACAGCCACAAGCGGAGGAGTTGGCACGAAGGAAAAGAGATGCAGCACCACTGCGACTCTGCTTGGCCAAAGACATAGCTCTGTGATGCCTGTGGTGTCATAGAGCGTCACTCCGGCTCACAGAAAGCTCAAGTACAGTGACTCGGTGCGCTGATGACTTGATTGGCACAGCACTTCATTGGGTGGTTTGTTCTCAAATGCTGGACCAAGATGACTTGGTTTGGGTGGGACTGGGGGTTTAGGTTGTGTGGGGACAATAGGTGCAATCATTTGTATGGATGGCATAACAGGTATGGTTTGCACAGTGGGTGGCACAGGTATGTTCGTTCCACTTCCTTTGGTCTTAGATGACTCGCTGATGGTAATCAAGACCATGTTGTTGACCCTTTGAAAGGTTACGTTGTGTTCAACAACAATGATGTGCTTATTGGGAAGATAGATACGATGGGCAGTTGATTCAGCATTGAAACCGATCCAGTGGCCCTTGCAAGCACAGTCGTCAAGCTTGGATCCCGAGTGATCAAGAATCCAACACTTTGCTCCCCAGATGGGTAGATCTCCAAGGTGTGGTTTCTTCCCATACAGCATTTCGTATGGCGTCTTCCCATCTAGCGCTCATGTTGCTGACCTGTTCTTTACCCAGATGACATGTAGTAATGCCTCTCCCCAGAGATTCTTGGGTAACCCACTTGCATGTAGCATGGTGCGCACGTGTTCAACAAGAGTGCAATTGAGTCGCTCAGCGACTCTGTTATGCTCTGACATATCGTGAGTGGTGAGCTTTTGTTCTGTCCCTTTTGCTTTTAGATGACGAGTGAACTCATCTGACAGGTACTCCCCCCTGTGATCAGAGCATAGGCACTTGATTGATGCTCCATGCTGAGTTTGTAACCAAGACTTGAAAGACTCGTACACTTTGAATGTTTCGGATTTCACGACCATTAGGCTGACATGCATATAGTGAGTGAAGTCGTTGGTGAAGGAACTGTAATATGCTCTCTTTCCAGGTGTCAAGATGGGAGACAGGCCCCAGACATTGGTGTGTATCTCATCACCCAACTTCTCGCATCAAGCTGGTTCATGAGTGGTTCTGATAGGTTTGCGCGTCACTTTCCCATACTCGCAGGATGTGCATTCCCCCATAGTGGAATCCACGTGCAACTTGATGCCAGTTACCATCCCCTTGGATACCATCTTGTGGATCATTGCTACTGTGATGTGAGATAGACGAGTATGTGGGAATCCACATCAGTTGTCATATGAGGCTGGACCCCTGAACTCAGCCTGAAGTTCTCCAAGCAATTGATGCCCCTTCAGTTCGGAGACCTAGGTCAGAGGTGTCAATGGATCGACGGTGTCATTTTTGCTGCTAATTGGGAATCTGCGAAGCAGAGGGTCTTCCACAAGACTACAATGCTGGAAACCTTTGTAGATCTTGTCAAAATCCTGCTGTCTGTGGCAATTTTCTTGATGTGAAGGACATCAAGCCCAGCCATCCTAGTTGGATAGATCCCATCCTGGACTCAACGATCACATGGAATCACACGATGTATCTGAAGTTGACTCCAAATGTGAAGAACGGCTCTCAACTGAATGTAAACACCACTGGGCCATCTTTGGTCCCTTCAGCTACCTGGACCTCACTAGGATGGCGGTTGGTCACCCATCCAGGATTCATGATGTTCCCACACCATGATTGTTGTGGGATGTGCACCTATGTCATTGGGAACTCGGGTGCCAAGATTTGGGGAGTCATCCACCCGATGTGAGATGATTGCCCAACCTCGTTGACAGGCATTTCCAAAGTCCTCCAGCAAGCAACCAATTTGTCTGACCAAGGTACAGTACCTTCTCCAAAGTGAATGTTGCTACTGTTTGTCTCAAGGAAGGTGATGTCATGTGAGTCAATGACTTGTTGTAGTTCTCATTGGCTAAGTGTTTTCTTGGAGCATAGGTTCCAACCCCCTGGTGTTCTCCATTGCGTGTACACTCCAGTTGCATCCATCTTCAGCAGCAGCTACTTTTACAACTATGAAACCATGCATCTGACCAGGGCTGTTCTGTCATTGAACTCTGTAGATAAGAAAGGCTTGCTCACAAATGACGAGCACCTCAGTTTCATGTGCACCTTATGTCGCATGCTCATTGCCCTATGGTACTGATCAGAACCAAGTAAGCTGGTGGGACTTGTTCTGCAGTATTGTAACTAACCAACCTCATAGAGAAGATTGGAAAGAGGAGCATCCTAAGCCTTTGTTCATCATCATCAATTGGGACAAAAGCACAAAGGGCATAAGCAAGGGAAATGGAAATCCTTCACCCTTGGAAGAAAGAGGGAAAATCGTGTTTGCTGTTCAATGCGCCAACAGTGTCCTTTGTTGGATGAATATAACTGTGGTTGAGGCAAGGAACTTTGTGGACTACCATGGTCATTACTATTTGGGTGGAAACAATGTGGTAGAAATTCCGGCCATCCCAAAGGAGGCCAAAGATCCTATATTTCCTGGTCTGTCTGACTATCAATAGTGTACCATGTTTTATGTATGCATTGTTTCTCTAAACCATCACACCACAAGAAGAAAAGCAAGGGAACAAGAAGCCAAGCTAGTGTCACTGAATATCCCAAGGGGTAGATCTTTGGGTGACATGATATTTCCTAGGTTCAGGTTCTATGCTCCTTCAGCCAACTGAGGCAACCCAACAGCAAACATATTCAACCGAAGCCACTCACTCACTGAGTTTCGCCTGGATTTGCTGGAAGGATGATCCAATGGTCATCAGTCTCGACTATGTAAATGTTCCTCTGGATGTGCTGTTCAAAGAGAATAGGACAAGTTCAAATTTGCATTCTCTCATTGGAGAAAAGTGTTGAAAACAGTCAGTAGTTGTGTATGGTGAGTCATTTCTTTGGCAGTCAGTGCCTGTGCTGACAAATGGCCCAAGATGGTCAGCACATATAAAAGCCTGCACGAATGCAAATGCTGGAGAGGGAGAAATCTCCCACGAAAATAGCAGAAAGGTGTCCAAGATCTAGCACTATGTACACTCTTGCTCTCGTTGCACTCTGTTCTGCTCATCTCATGTCATGAATTGCCAGCCAGTCTCACTGACTATGAGCTGTGAGATCTCGATTCTCGACAACAGGATCAACAAGTTCTTGCGCAGAACACGGTATTGGGAGAATCAAATTATTGCACTTGAAGGTGCCAATTACAGAAGAGACATCGCCATGCTTGACGACAATGGCAAGAAAGTACTCAGTATCAGGGGCTACAAGTTCATCCCTTCTCCCCTATTCCCGTCATTTTCACTCATTCCCATTTGTTTACAATCAAAGATAGGTATATACTCTGGTTGTGCCAAAGAGTTCTCAGGAGTGTGTGAGCTCTTCCAGAGTCGAAAGAAAGAGGAAGAAGAAGAAGACTGGTTGACGATCCAATACCTGACCTTTCTCGAGGTCTTGGAAGATTGCTGCTCATGGCAGGAAGTGGAAAGCTGATGGCGACGCCAGTGTAGCAAGCAAAGAAGATGCACTGGACGATAAAACCTTGCTTCCAAAGACAGACGCGACCCAGTAAGCAGTTATACCAACCCCTGCACCAAATTTGATGCATACTACATCTCGTTCCTCTCAACAGACGCCTCCTGCCACCTAAAATGCCCACAAGGGAGGAAATGGAAGGTGTACACCTCAAATTACAGAGGCACCGGTGAACGAGCATTTTTGGTGGTATCACTGCCAACACATCCTGATGAGCATCTCTGCTTGCACTCTACATTTTTCTACAAGACATGGAGGGGAACATAAAGAAATGACCATCTCAACTGACTGGTACAAGGGACATGACTCTGGACTGTGATCAAAAGACGAAGCAACGAATGTCGCAAATTGAGAGTCCATGCAGTGACAGTGAATCCTGTACATGATTACATTTCAATTTTCCAAGCTTTTGGATAGGCGGAACAATATTAATAAGAATGCCAAATGTCCCTACACATAAACACTCAGATCCATCAGATCCATCCTGCACTTGGAACCTTCAGAACTATCACCCACGTTCATGCTCAAATTCATATACTGTATTGATTGCTTCAAAGTTACACTATTAGGACAATGAATACTGTGTGTTGCAATGGCTGTGGCCCATCTCAAGGCTCTGAAGTTTGTCCCCGTTGACTTATGGTGTGGACCACTAGCCACCTTGCCTTGCATATGATGAATGGAGAACACACCCAAGTGCGAAAACTCGTGATTGTATTTCCCTTGGAG
This sequence comes from Boletus subcaerulescens, assembly GCA_038090555.1. Taxonomy (NCBI): domain Eukaryota; kingdom Fungi; phylum Basidiomycota; class Agaricomycetes; order Boletales; family Boletaceae; genus Boletus; species Boletus subcaerulescens. The sequence goes on along the minus strand of JBBPNA010000215.1, from coordinate 35,400 downwards.
TATGACAACAGGCAGCAATACAGATAAGTAGAGCTTGCTTCTACTCCTCCAGTTCATGTCTGTATTCTAAACATTTGGCCACTAAGTCAACTGCCTCCACTATCTCTGGATCATTCAGGTGCATCTTCTTCAGGTGCTCTAGATGCTAGACCGTCATCTTTATCCGTCCCCCTACTTTCACGACTTCATGGTCTGCTGCAGCATACGGACAGTAGCTGGAGGATGTAGTCAACATGGAAATCCATCACTGGGTTGTTGCTTCCCTTTGAACATTTAGAAGTGGGCTGCTCGGCTGGCCCGTCTATGCTACGCTTTGACCCTGTAACCTTAAAAAATTGAATATATGTCATTCAGAACCAAAGTTCAGAACCTCTTTCACTTGCCTGTTCACTGGCAGAGGCGGTTCCAGACAGGTCCATGTTTTGGTTTTCTGCAGAGTTTCAACTGCTGAGCATAGCCACAGTACACCACAAAACAAGAACTTACCCTCACTCTGAAGCTTGCCCTCCAGTCCTTTGAACAATGTGGGCAGTTTTTCTGATTCCTCAGGGCTCTTAGGAAAAGAAAAGGTAATGGGTGCTCCAGCTTTCTGAGCATGCACTAAAGCAAGATCAAGTGCTTTTTTTAATGTCTATATATATTGTAAGCATGAAGGAGTGAGATGAACTATGAAATCCAACCGACCCACAAACACGCCTTCTCAGCCTTGCCTAGAGCTGGACCCTCATTGATGAGGAACTTATTGACTTCACAGAGAAATCCCTTGAGTATTTTGGAAGAGATATGCATGTAAGGGATATATTCTCGTGGATTAATTTGTGAGGGATGGGGAGAAAGAGGGAGACGATTGAGTGATGACTCCAGATGCGTCTTGTGATTTTGTGTGACCCGGCTGAGTTACATAATGTGGTGGTCATTTGTGAAGGAGTTGCACACTCAAGATCCATAAGATATCAAGCTAAATGTATGTGTACTATGAGTCTGACCTTGTGGCATGGCAAGTTGGCCACTCCAAAGAGAACTCAGAGTCGTTAAGCGATTAAGTAAGTGCAACCCAACACACAGTGTTGGCACACCCAGGCCACCATAACCCATGGAAGCTTGTTTCTCCAGGCTTCAGTATGCTGTAAATACACCTTAGGACCAGGTCAGAAAAGCAATTTTACGTAAAGCAATGTGTCATTACCACTCCGACCATCATGATGTGCATGTTCATACTTTGGACTTTTGCTCCATCTATCACTCTAACCTTCAACCGCAATTATCATGACTTGGAACACTTCATACCAAATGGATGAAAATGCTCTCCTTGCTGCAGTACGTGTATGAGCTGCTCTCACTCTCGTCCCCCATATCATTGGGTCAAGGGTAGCTGGGTATTCTGGATGTGCAACAATCTTGAGATCAAGACAGTAAGTGACATACACATACATAGTTTTCTAACTTGAAAAAGTGCATTTCAGGCCCATCTTTCAGAACCCACCATGACCTCTCCACACCCCAGGCTTCTAGGAAGCTTACAGGAAATGTTGTACTTCCACTATACTAGTGGTATAGATGCCGAAACGCTCCACTTCGAGGATGTTCATGAGGATGATCCCTCGATACTGGGTCCAGAATATGTCCATGTACCTGAAGACAAGCTGCCTGAGCTTGGAGGTGATCTCTGGTGGAAGGTGCTGCTACCATCTGGTGAGTGGGTTCTCTGAAGTCATTTGTTTCCCCCTTGTGATAGCAATCCTCAATCGTACAGTAAGTTTGAAGGAGCCCACACCTTCTCCTTCAATTGGTGTCCCCTTGGGCATGGTGGTGCAGGACCCATCCTCCCAACCTGACCAAGCAGCAGCTTCACACCCCAAGTTGGTGCTGAGGCTGAATATGGGGCTGAGGGCTCAGGCTAGAACTGGTAAATCTCTACCTATAAATGTGGATGTTTGTTTACAGGCATGACAGGACTGGAGCCTTCTACAGCCTCTGGCCAAAAATGAAAGGCAAAAGATGCGACATCAGGTCTGAAGAAAAAGAAGAAATTCAAGTCAACTGATCTTATAGATGGTCATGAAGACATGCAGGCTGGCACTTCCACCACCCCTGTCAGCCTCAACTGCAAGGGCAAGGGGAAAGAGCATGTTCCAGTGAAATGACCAGAACCCACCTAAGGGTCTAGTGTTTGTAGTCGCAAAAGTACTAGTGAGGATGTTCTGGGAAAACTCCAAGAGAACAAGACTGGAAAGTCTTGTACTACTTGGCTATAGTATTTATACTACTAGTACATGTGCACAGACCGTGCAGTGCTTATCTACAGATACTATACTTGTATTACTAGGTCTGAGGCTGGGAAACATGAGGCAACATGAGTTGCATGTTTATTGGAGGATAAGCATATCTGTGCGAGCATGTGTTGAATAGGGGGCATGAGGCATGCATGAGGCGTGACTCATGTAAGTCTGGAGCACATAGCCTCATGATCAATATCATGGGAGAAAGTTGGGCTTTGTGGGAAAGTAAGCAAATGAGTGAACATAGGGGTTATTGGAGTATTCGGTGAATTGTGAGTGAATGAGCGTCTGGAAAAATAAGGAAAAATAGGAGAAAAATAGGGGCATTTGTAACATCCAGTAGAGCGACCAGAATCACCAGAACAATTGGAACCACCAGAAGCGGTTCAGGTAGGCCTTAGGCCTTCGTCAGCACACTGCAGACATGACATGCTTCACAGGTATGCAATACATGTAAAAAACGTGGCTGGAAATGCACATGGCCCTCCTAGAACGGATGTTCAGGTTCCCAAAACCAGAAACGTGCATGTATGAAGTGTGCCGCTCAGAAAATACATTGCAAAATTACAGGTGAGTCAGCCCATGCTCTTCTCCCTCTCTACTCTGTTCAACAAAGAAAATAAAAGGTGTGTTTTCTATTCGGCCTCCATGAGGAAAAGTGGCTGAGGCCCAACAGACCGATTTGCAGGAAAGCACCAAAGAGGTGCAGGTGCACATGGCAATGCTGATTGAGTGGGTGGTTGAGTTGGAGAAGAAAGACGCTCTGTATGAAGAGGAAAATGGGCAGCTGAGGTCTAGAATTGCTGATCTGGAGGATCAGGTCAAGTTTTTCAAACAGCATGTTCCTTGATGGCTTCATCATTTCTGAAGTAATTAGTTGTTGTATCGAGAATGTGACTCCAAGATGTTAGTCACTTGGTGGATCTGTTCAGTAGATTTGGCTTTTATGTCAAATTTGTTCCACCGTACCGATGCTAAATAAGACCATGTGGACACTCCTGGTTTCAGATCGAAGCAAAACAATGCAGCAACAGCAAGTGAAGCAATACAACAACATGGTCACCGGGTCCAACGACTTATACGAGTGTGCATTTTATTTCCGGACTCAAGCACAAATGCCCCACAGGGTAAGTCTAACTTGAAGGGGAGTGTGAACCAAATATTTTCGAACAGATAGTAAATCTCAATGTATCAATGAACATCAACATGTATGTGCCTGCCAACCTCCCTCCAAGACCTTCAGGAAATAATAAACAAACTCACCATGCAGTTGAGTTGAGTAATGGACAACTTGTGGTTTTCTGACACCAATCGGTATATGCCCAATACCCTCAACCTTTTCCAGAAGCTGGAACCGGAATGCCTCGTTCCGAGAATAGGTTATTGAAGAACTTACCATCCAACTGTCTCACTTGAGAAACAAAGGGTGAACCTTCCACAGGTGATAGAATTCACGGTGTCTTCTGTTCCTCTCAGCAGGATGATATCTATACCCCATAAATCATGGTGCATCACATGTTCTTGTTCGTCTTTGCGTCCATGCTCATGTCTCACATCGCCTTCCCCCCCTTCAGCTTCCTAGAACAGCACCCTTGCAAACAGGCATGCCATGCCCCCAATGCCTTCCCAGAAACCAAGCCCCATCTCACCCTCATGACACTTACATGTCCCTGTGGCAACCTGCACTCAGTGATGCCATGTTTGGGGACAAAACTCACACTTGCATTTACGGGCGAATGCAGATCAAAAAGTGCAGCAACACAAAATGACATCATACATTTCTTCAAGCACAAGCATGTCTTTGCCCATTCAAACAGTCCCTAACATATTTTAGCATATTGGATTATCGCCTCAGCGCCAGTCCCTCTGGCGCAGAGATGAAGGTTAGTAATAAAGTATAATTTCGTCATCATGCACAACTTTGGCATCCATGTTATGCATGAGCACAAGTCTTCACAATCAAGTCAGATATGTCGAGTGCGACATATCCCCTTGCTATTTCTGCTGTCACTGGCACATCCTGCACACTTGCCTCGATCGGCTCCTCTTCCAGGGCGATGCGCATTTTGCCAAGGAGGTCCTCGAGCCAATGGACTGCCCTGTCATACAAACAATGACAGAGATGACCATCGCTGGACCACTGATTGTAACACTCAAGGCTACAGGCAAGGTAGACATGGTACCCATGGCCAATGTGTTCTTGACAGCTGCCATCATGGGTGCTGTCACAACAGACAGTGGAGAAGGCGGCATAGAAAAGAACATTGTGCACATTCATGGAATTGCAAACCAGCATAGCAAAGCAATGTAATCGCATCAAGGCAACAAGGGACTGGTTGGGTGCATCACATCACCATAGCCACAAAATCATCAACCGATGTGCATACGGCCAAGTTAGGGGTCAAAGCAGATGAATTTGAGGATGGGATTGTCATTTATGGACAACCACTCACCTGTCTTAGGCATGGGGCCTCCATTTATTGCTATGGTGACATCATGCCATGAGAGTTTTTGGTGAGATGACTTGGAAAACAAGGTGATTGCATATGTTGCATATGTCACGGATGTTCTTACTCGCAGTCCCTCATGTGTTGCACAGATCAGCATCCAAAAGGAGTCGGCATACCCCCCACACATTTGCTACCCACAGCAACTGCCATGCCAGGGATAGCCAAGACGCTCACACCGTCGATGTTGCCATCCATTCTCCTCATTGGCATCCACAGCATGCTCACCTCATGTGTGCTCTTCCTTCCCTTCCTCAACTTTGATGCACATTTTGAGTCAGTGCATCCACCACCAGTGCAAGTCCATGTCCAGACGCATGGGTGTTCAGCCTTTTGGATGCAAACTATTGACCAACCATGTATTGACCCGCAGAATGCCCTGTATCAGCATGGTCAGTAGAAGATAAACACAATGTTTCCATGTCTAGTTCATCAAAAATTTGAGCAGTCAGAGGAAATGGTCGACAACATCTTGGAAACACCTTGAGAAGGGGTGATGGACAAGAAAAATTGAATGAAAGTTTTGTGCATAACCATGGCAATGCTCGTGTGCATTTTACTCCATGAAGGGACAACGGCATATACTCACCTCGTTGCATGTGAGGCTTAGGATGCAGGGTGCATCCATGCATAGAGTCCCTCTCTGTTGTTAATCATCTCAGGAATCTGTATCCAGCTACTGGATGTATCACAAGACCAAGACAACCAGTTTCCCTTCTGTCATGATGATCTTTTCTGCACCAAACTATCTTGATGTTTACAATAACAAAGCTGCCATTCTCAAGTATGAGAGCAACGTGATGAACATTCGCCAGTTCAATTGTACCCTCACCCTTGGCTACCCAACTTTATGGATGTCTTTACTTGGAGTTTACCGTTCGTCAGGGAGAAGAGTGTGTTGAAATTCCTTGTCTTTTGCATATAGGCATTGATTATGTGACAGCCATGGACATGCCAGTTGCTGTCCCCAACACTTGCACCAAGGAAGAGCTTGAGGAATCTGGCAAAAAAAATCTTACCAGAGCCACCATATCTGTTGAGCAGAGAAAAATTATCAAGAACAAGATTCTCACAGTTGGGCATATGGCATGCATCTCTGCACTTCTTTGGTTCTGTTCATAGTGTCATTTCATGTGCCGCAATCCTTGTGCAGTGTGACTCAACTGCGTTTCACCTGACAGAGAAGAATCAGAGAGGGTGGGGGAGTCGAAGAGTATAACTGGATCTGCCAAATTGCCATATGGAACACTTGCACTGGGTACAGAAGGTATCAAGGATGCCGTTTCAGGATTCGGGGACAAGTACGTCTCTCCTTGTTCTATCCAAATTTGCTTGCCCATCCTTGCCTAGATGAAAATTGGATATGTATCGAAACGAACGACTTCCGCCCGAACTGTTCAATGCGGAAGAAGCCAAGGCATTCCTCACCCAATACATGCACTCCTAATCCCTTCCCAAGACACCATTGGCAGGCGATCTCTTGCTCTCTTCTTCTGGATCTATCAAAGCGGTGCTGTCGCCCGGCTCACTCACATCCTCACCGAGCAATTGGAGCATAGGTGGGCCATTGACAACTACCTCACCGACGTCGTCACCGAGCAAGATGCCATTCTGGGGCCTTCATGGATGCCAAGCAAGTAGTAGATGGAGGTGTAGACTATGGTCACCTTGGTGTTTTGTGACGCAGGTTTGTTTTTTTCGCTTCTTCCCAGGTCTGGTCTGGGTCTGGATGGTATCAAGTGACATTGTGATATTTGGAGTAGGAGGGTGCAAGGTTAATCTGGGTAGGTGTTTAACATTCTGCATAACTGATAGATGGTTCATGTCCAAGAGCACTGACTCAATGGTCTATCAGATTTGGTGGCATCAGCACACACTGTGATGTCATTGTTTCCCCACCCCAGTGTGTCCTCGAGATAGGACAACTCCAAGTCCACTACATCTAGTAGCACCGTGGATGGCCATTTGAACACTACCAACTCTGTTTTGCAAGAGTTCAAAGGACTCAGTGCTTGTTCGGACTTCCTGTCTGATGCCAACACAGACGACAACTTGCAACACTACTAGTACATCCAAGATGCAACTTCTTGGCTCGGATCCTGATACGTTTCATCGGGGACATGCACATGCCACTTCACCACTCCCGACACAACTGCAGCGGCAACGGCGACAATGCTGCCTGAGTGTGCTTTTCCCAACATCCTTTTACATCAGTAAATTTACACTGTTCTTTATGTGTCTTTATGTGTCTTAATTGACTTATTATATGTCCAAAGCACACTAAGCAGCCACTTATGGTACAAATAAGACAAATAAGATACAAATAAGCCAATAAAGAACATTGTAAAATTACTGATGTATTCAGCATAAACACCGACAGGCTGTATGACACACATATTCCATATGAGGTATGCTTCTTATCTCAGAATGTCTCCATGTGCTCCTCCGACCTGTGAGATGGCATCTACAATCCTTGTATTCGTCGTTTGCAGGTCTCTTCGATACATGGGTCATGTGCTGTGCAGCTGACTTTTTGATGCAGATTTCATCTTCATACCTGAATACCAGCGCAAGTCCATCATCTGGCAGTCCATCTTGCCTCTGTTCAAGCACAGGCTCAAGGTGAAGACAGTCTTTGGCATCGATGACGAAGTGCTGGGGTGAGACCCCATCTGCCAACTCAATTATGAGTTTTGATCTTTCCCAAAGAACTTGACAGTCACTGCTTTGTGTCTGCCATCTGCATCAAACTGCGAGGATGACAAATGCACATATAGCGATGAGATGCACTCGTGGGGTGGCGAGAAAACCACCACTTGAAATTGTATGCTCCTGATGATCAAGGAGTGGTGGAATGTTGACTCGGGTGTTCATTTGGCTCATCCCTGCCCATAACTGGATCTTTGCAGAGCTCAGCAAGGAAGAGATCAGGAAAGGTCATTTAATACTGTAACATGTTGTTTACAAACACTCATAGCTGGGCAGGGTGTGCTTCAAGTTGGAGTACACACCATCACCAGATAATGTTACTCAACTTTGTATCCTGTATGCCTTGATGGATTCCATGCTTGTTCTTGCTGTTCAAATATTCATGGGCTCAAGGGAAGTCAGCTTGTCCATAGTATCCGTCGTACAACTGATGGACCCAAACTGTTTGCTATCCGTTTTTGCACATCACCTAGTGTACAGCAATGTACTACTTGTTGAGGAATCTGAGCCTTGTCGAGTGCACCAGTTCAATAAATGTGAGGAAGATATGGTCATCAAACATCACATTCATGGACCTGTAGCCTGAGGGGATTGAGGCGGATTTCGGTACCTTTTTTTTCTTTTTGAAAATTTTACTTTCTTTATTTTTAGATCACTTCCTGATATGTAATTAGTAATTGTCGCTTGCACTCGTTGTCACCTATTGATCATAGCAATTTTCTCATTCACAGTTTTTCTGTTTCCTTCATACTCGTCATAAGTAGTTGTCTAGTGCATTACAGATTCTTAGGCATTAAATGCATCTCTCATTCAGATAGAGCCTGGACATGACTCAATAGTGAACTTTAGTGTTTTTCAGTTCATTAACATATTTGATGCTACAATTGTGGAGCAGTGGTTTACCCATGGCACAGAGACTTGGACTGGTCTTGGACAGTGGTGGAAACACTGTGTTCCCTCTCTGGTCTAATATGACTGATCTGGTGTCTGTTTGTCTTTTGCGGCTCTGATAGTATTGTACTCTGCCATGAGGTTTGGTATAAATGATGTGACAATGACATTGGAGACTCTGGATGCATTGTGTAAGCCTGCACTATAATAATTGTGACATGTTGACCCATGGTTGACTTCATTTCAAGGTTGGAAACTCAGACATGGTGGGCAAGGTTGATGACACAGGACATGGCCCGTCATATTGAACAATGGGGCTGATGCCAAGGTCAACGGCAATGTGGTGCAAGCAGCTTGGGCAGTGCTTGGGCAATTATTCAAGGAGTGGTCAGACAACTGACAATGCTCTATCTGTCGCGGGCCATTGTTGGGACTCTCAGGGTAAGTGGTTTGTTTTCCGACATAAGTAGGATTTAGGATCAATTCAAAGCCGAGGTTGTGGTCAAGTTCCAGACAGTCTCAGGTGATTGTCCCTCAGTCCCTTGACCTCCTTTAGGGTGTTGGTGTCAGAGTCAAGCAGTTGCAAGGTCTTCTGGTCTCTCCAGCGGGACTCTCTCGGTGAAACGCAAGTCACAGATAAAGGTGAAGTGTTCTACTTCACATGGAGCTATAGGCATGGGCATCAACTCCATCTGCTCTTCTTGATGTATGTGCACATCATTTTCGCCGGTGTTCATGTCTAACCTTTATTTCTTGGTAGAGTGGTCAAGGAGTCTCATCTTCAAGCATTTTGTGTTTTCACTCTGTACCATGCGAGCTGTTCCTGAAAGCTTCTACTTGTTCTGACTGGTTCAAATTATGCTGTACCAGTCCCAATTGGATAGCTTTGACCTTTAAGTACTCTTGCTGCAGTAGTTTGTCAATAAATGGAGTTTTTTTTTCCTCTCTTGTCTATGTAGGAAATGTTGTAATTGTTGCGGGATCCAGGTTTGCCTGCAGGGTGGGTATTTATGACCCTCTATTGGCACAGAAAAGTGGTGACTAAGGTGCCATCACATTCTACATCAGAGCTCGAACATATGACACGTTTTGCTACCCAAGTTCACTTACTGCAAGTTACGCAACTTTCAACAGCCTAACAGAATGTCCGAAGTAATTGATGTTGATGCCTGTGTCAGTAAGCCACTGTATTCCCATTGATCATCCCCCCTTACCCTGTCCCAAGAAAAAACAGAAAGGCATAGAGTTCATAGATGTTGACCAATGGGAGGAGCCAGAAGTCTTATGCACAGGCATGTACCACTGCATTCACATTGATTGTCCCCCCTGACCCTGTCCAAAGAAAAAACAGAAAGGCATAGAGGTCATAGATGTTGACCAATGGGAGGAGCCAGAAATCTTGTGTACAGGCATGTACCACTGCATTCGCATCGAACGTTCTCCTTCATCTTGCCCAAAGAAAAAATGCCGCCACAACATAGGTACCATTTCACCTGATGCATCATGAGGTCATGCTACATTACTATCCTATCCAGAGACCATGGTTTACCCACTCTTCTATCCTGTGATTTCTCCCACTCTTTGTTTGTGTTCCCCCTGTATCACTTGCTGCATGTTGCATATGTCTGTCATACTTTTTTTTCTTGTTGAAATGAAATGCAATACTTGTCATCATTGCTCCATATCTTGTCATAATTGCTAGCCCCCTCATCTAAAGTAAGTGCCTTGATCAAGGAAGATCTGGCACCATCATGAATGAAAAACAGCTTGAAACCACTCACATCATCTCAGCAAACATATACAGGTTCATTGAAAGAGTAGCCATATACATCTGAATCAAGCATGTTCTCCAACTCCTTCAGGTTTGTTTTGTAGCTCCATCATCGACATTGGAATGACGAGCACCTCCGCATTGTCTGCTCGTCATTTGCCGTTGCTCTTCTGGGATGGTACATAGGGAATGCAGAACAGCATGCTTTCCAGTGGTCATTCTTCGTCATCCTTTTCCACATCGTCAACCACCGCATGGACTCCCCCATTTAACATTTGCTTTTGGTAACTTGTCATGGTAGGGGGTGGAACGGGAGGGTGGATACCCAGCCATTGAAGTTGACTGGAAAGGTCACATCAAAGTTTGAGTTGAGCCACGTATGAACGAATCTTGACTGGGTCCCAGCAATCACAATGATGTAGGTCGGTCTGGGTTCGTCGTCATCCCCAGATACACGAACCATTATAGGCAAGATACCATGCAAGATCAGGGCTGCTGCAATTGGGAGAGGAGGCTCTCAAAGGGGGAGAACGCGGTTGTGCCTGTGGCTGCTGGCAGTGGTGACCATCAGTGTCTTCTTAGTGGGTTGGGAGATCTATGAGTGCAGTGAGCGGGTCTCATCGAGCATGTATAAGCAAGAGAACAGAAACAGGGTCAAAAGGAGATGGAGAGTGTACCTGAGTGAGCATCAACGCAGGCAGACTCGAGATTAACTTCAACACCATGCCATAAATGCCAGACCAGGGCTGAAACATGAAACGAAAACCTACTCAAAGACCCTTAGGAAGGTTTGTATTGGGCGGCGGATGTCTGGGTGCTATGTCAGATGTTTTTCCAAAGTGTGGCGTCAGTTTCAGTGTTCCCACCAGTGATGTCTTTCATGCCATATCTTGTGATGTCTAGGTTAATGAGTGTTTGTCTAGTGTATGGGTGGTTCTTTTTTGCTTTTATCACTTGGTAGGCAGTCTTTTGGGGTATTGTTGGGAGATATAAGTTTTTGGGTACTGTTGTATCAATTTGGTTGGGTTCATTTTTTTGTGCTCCTTGGTTGGCTAACTCATCTGCCTGTTTGTTTCCTAGGGTTCCTTGGTGGCCTTTTACCCATTTGAAGTTTGTAGGTGCCTGGTGCTGCTCCATAGTTGGAAGGCTGCTGTGTCAAGCCATTCACGGTTTGCGACATTGGTCCATCCATTGTCTTTCCAGTGTTTGAGATGTTTTGTTAGTCCATCCATTGTGTATCGTGAGTCTGTTACTATTGTTAGGGGGGTAGTTGGATCGGTGAGTTGCATGGCTATTACTACTGCAGCTATTTCACCAATTTGATTTGATTGCATAGGGCCTGGTACTCAGATTGCTCTGTTGAGTGGGTCTGGTCTAAATCAGATACCACTTCTGCATTTTGCATTTAATTTTCCGTTTTGTAGGCATGACCCATCTGTGTATATGATGGTTGGGTCTATTTGTGTCTGCATTCGTTTCATGGGTTTTGTAAGCAGGATGCGGGTTCCAGTGGGTTATTTAGGTTATCTGACAATACTCTGAAACATTCTTCTAGGGAATTTCTGGTGGTGATTGTTGGGTCAAAGGTGATTTCGTCACCTTTGTCAATGTATGCTTGGTGGTTTTTCTCTTTTTGTCTATGGGTGAGTGTGAGGTGGTCTTTTTTGGAGTGGTCATAAATGTTGAACTTTGGTTGTAGGTCACCTAGTATGTTCTTGGTCAGTGTCACGCATTTATGTGGGTTTTTGCATCCTATTGCATGGTCTTTCCAGCATGCGCGGCATTTGCAGTTTATTATAGGGGTGTGTCGTGAGTTGTGGGTATTCAGTCATCTGCTAGTTCTGACTAGGTTTTTCATATACACCGCTTTATGTGTGCTTTTTAGGCATTCTGTTCATTGTTTGTGGTAGTGTGCTGGGGGAACTCCAATGTGGAACCAGGTGGGCATTTGGCGCTTTTGTGCTTTCGACATTTTTCGTGGCGTGAAGGTCAGGTTGTATGTTTTTTGCCGTTTGAAGCAGACTGACCATCAGGTGTGGTACTTGTTTGTTATTTCTTTTTGTTTTTCCGAAGGGATGTAGGGTGGTTAGGAAGGTGTTGGTTTCGGTGGGATTTGTTATTCCATTTTTGTGGGTGCAGTTCACTATCGTGTCCATTATAAATTTGGCCCAGGTTGGTTGTGATTTTGTTAGGTCACATAATGTAGTGGAGATGTACAGAGCTTTTCAGACATGTTAGGTTTAGGTATGTTTTAACCCAGGTTAATTCTATTGCTGCATTCCTTGCTTCCAGGTCCAGTAGGTTGATACCGCCTTTGTTTATTGGCTTCATAATCTGGTCGAGACTCATTCCTGGGGGGATCTGTTTCCTTCCCACAGGAAGTCTCTGACAATTCTCTGGATTGATTTCGTTACTGTTGTTGGCATTCCTTGTGCTTTCATTAGGAATTGCATCATTCCGCCCATTGTCATTTGGACAATAAGTCATTTTGCATCTAAGGTGGGTTTAGATGTTGCCCATGTATCTAGTAATGTTCTTATTTTGTCTAGGATTGGGCTCCAGGGTTGATCTTAGTCTAGGTTGTTTCCTCTCCATGTGCCCAGTACTCTCGTCGGGTGGCCATCTTTTGCTATTCTAATATTTTCTGGTAGGGGGGGGGGGGTCTGTTGGGTGGATTCGTCTGCTTTGGGTGATTTGGTCTCTGTGTTGTTTTGTACTGATTGGTATGATTTCTGTTTTTTTCAAGATTGAATTTTGCACCAGATGCTTGGTACCACCTAGTGAGTAGGTTTTCTAGTGTGGAGTATCTATCCAATGCTGATTGGTACATGGCTTTGCACCCATGCCCCAGGCTCCTAAGCTGCACCAATGCTTTGAGTTCTCACCCCCACCTTTCCTTTGACTTTCTGTGACTGTCTCCTATCTATTGACCTTTTGCCTTGTGTGCTTTTGAGCTGGCTGAGCTGTTGCAGTTGGGTATTGTGCTTATATTCATAGACGGGTTGTTCAACTATTGTACTCAATGGCTTGCAGGTCCAGGGGTGCCCGGAGGGCTGTGGTATTACTATACAAGGCAACAAAATGATCAGGAACTATGGGTCCTGACTAAGCATGGCTGCCAAAAAGTGTAAAGTTCATTTCAAAGTTCAAACACGTACAGCTAAACGGATGAATAAAAGACTCCCTGTCCACCCCTTTCATTCAATTCACCTGACATGTCTGTATGCACCAACTGGCTCCTCTCCATCGTGTCCATGGACCCTGCCGCCGAGAAGAAGCAAGCGGCATGGATGGCCTTCAATAAGGCCACACAAGACATGATTTTGACGGCAAAGTGCGTCCTGAACAACAAGGTAGAATTGGTGGAGGAACAGGAACACTGGATACGGGAGTGGGAAGATGTCACGGTACATTGCGAAGGTCATCAGACTGAGTGAGGGTGCTAATGGATCAACAGGATAGGGTGACTAATGCCATGGATGCCATGGTCGCATTGGGAGAGTCTGTCTCCCTTGACACAGACACAAAGAAGACCATATCTGGGGCCAATGTAATGTGCGCAATGTGGCATGCATGCATTGAAGCCTTGAAAGATGTCGCCACCAATCTGACAAATGAAGAGTCGACAGCCCCTGAATTTGTCGAGGGGCAGTCACTTGTATCAAGTATGCCGTCCACACCAAGTGCAACACCATCTGAGGGTGGGTCCTCTGCAACAAAGTTGTCAGTTGAAGTGTCAGTCCCAGCATTGTGGAGTGATCAGCTGACGAAGGCATGAGTAACCTATTGGATCAACAGAGAAAGAGGCTAGAGGGTCATGAGGATAAGATGGAGATGGGGCAATGTGGGGAGAGCGAGCACAAGTTGGGCGTGACAAAACCGAGAGGAGTCCCGCCCCTGCCCGAAGGTAAAGAAATACACAGCCCCAAGTGCGACAGGTGTGAAGAGAGGGGCAAGGACTGCGTAGGGCAGCCTCACAAAGTGTGCAGCAGCTGCTTTCTCGCATGTGCCAAGTGCAGCGTATCATCGGGGAATGGGTCTAACGCAGGTGTGTCTCAGCTTCTGGCTGAACACAGGATGCTGTATCTCCATCCTCGTTCACATTCATTTCTAACCATGTGTAACAGCCTTCCGACCCATGTGCGTTAAATCTGGACATGCACGTTGCCAGACATCCCACGATATCCTCAAGCTTCCAGATGACATGATGCCAAACAATGGCAGAGGAAAGGGAAAGTCAAAGGTGACCGAAGTGCACTTGTTGCAAGATTCACACATTGTCACTATTGGAGAAGTCCTCGAGTTGGTCATTGCATTGGAGGAGAGAGGACTGATGCTGCGGACAAAGCAGAAGGCGGACGAAGTCAAGGTTGAGAAGTGGTGTTGAGAGATGGAGAGGATAGAGGTGTGACTCTGTCAGCTGAAAGATAACTTGTAGATAGTGTGTCAGTGATGCATCTGTAAAAAATCCCATGTCGATGTAGCACTGTGTAGCCAAGTTTGCATTGTCGACTCCCCCTGTTACAACTCACCTTGGCAATGCCCGGTTGCACCATTCTTTTCTTTTACCCTAGACTTCCTCTAACCGCCTCGTCTCTGGAAACCTCATCCTCCGTCCCCTCGTCCTCCGTCCCCTCGTCCTCCGTCCCCTCGTCCTCCGTCCCCTCGTCCTCAGGCCCCTCGTCCTCCGTCCCCTCGTCCTCAGGCCCCTCGTCCTCCGTCCCCTCGTCCTCAGGCCCCTCGTCCTCCGTCCCCTCGTCCTCCATCCCCTCGTCCTCCGTCCCCTCGTCCTCCGTCCCCTCGTCCTCAGGCCCCTCGTCCTCAATCCCCTCGTCCTCCGTCCTTCTCGCCCTTAGACTTCCTCATCCTCCACTCTCTCATCTCCTTGTCTCAGACCCTGTACCACCACCCTGGCTCCTTGCCTCATGTGTAATCTTCTTTTCTTTGCTTCACGATTCTCGGACCTTGTACCCTTACTTTGGCTCCTCGTCTTCTTTGACCCTGTCTTCCTTTTTGATCCCTGTGTCTTCTTTTCCTTGCCTCATGTCCTCGGACCCTGTACCACTATCTTGGTTTCTGGTCTTCTTTGCCTCATGTTCCCAGACCCTGTACCACTATCTTGGTTTCCCAGATCCCCTCGGACTTCCACGTATTTCCCTGTCTCTGTACTACTTACCTTTCTTGTCTTGGTCTGTGCACAGCCACGATCCCTATATAATGCCTCGCCTATGTACCTTGTACTCTAGTCTAGTCTTATCTTCGGGTAGACACCTTGTCCTAGAAACCACCTTATTCCTGCTCCATTGTCTACCTAGTAGGCCGACAACTATGAACCCCCCCTTTTCTTGATTGAGTGCCATGTCCCCCATAAGGAATCATGCTCTCATCCCTTGATCTCCTTGAACACTCGGTCAACCCCCGTCGGCTAAGGTTCTACTTCTTGGTCCCACCGACCATCGTCGCTACAGTGGGCCAGGTCGTAACCCCCCCCCCCTTTTTTTTTTGCTACCAGGCTCCCGGGCTCAATAGTCGAATGCAGCAATGCCAACATATGCATTACTGTCTTTTTCACCCAAGTTTGCATGGGAAATTCACGATATACCATCGTTCACATCTCCGGTCACTCATAGCTACTCAACAAGCTATTAGAATTTAGTAAAAAATAAAAAATAGTGCTACAGTCATCCACTGGCATTTGCGCCAACATTGAGAATGTAATATCTCTTATATTTTCTAGCAAAACTTCTTGTTTATTGGCCAGATAGGACATACTAGGCATAGTAAATTATACTGCCCACTGGAAATTTGTCCCAGCCTCTGGAAGGTGTCATTTTAATGTTGGCGCAAATGGTGGTGCCAGGCAATTCCCAGCACTTAACACAAGATATGTCTGTAGCACAATCACAATTCACTCATAATCCTTGAAAAAAATCAGGGATGTCTATGTCACTAAGATAGTCGAAGGGATCCATAGAACAATATGTTGTTGTGTTGTATTACTGTTCCAGCGCAAGTGCTGGTGGATGACTATACTGAGTTCACAGAGACTTGAACATTGCGTTCCAAGATGACCGGTACCAAAACTCCAGGAGCCCTGAAAATTCCGACCCCTAAAACCTTTAATTTGTGCAACCGGTCTACCACAAATGTGTTCACTGTGTTCATTCAGTTCAAATGGTATAGTTCATCTTGAATTCCGATGAAGTGTTGGCATAGTGCTGTTGACCAAAGAGATTTGCACTACTATCCCTTACCCCCAGTTTGGCACCTACCCCCAGTTCAGCACTACACAAAAAACACACCATTTTCATTATTATACACCACAAATATGGGTTTCTACATCATACCTATGTTTATGAAGTTGAATGAGCAAAAATGATGGAGTAGTTCTTGAGATCGTGCAGTTTCCTGGTTGTCACTCACCAAGTACCTGCTGAATTGGAGTTTCAATCATGCCTGCTGAATGCACAACATGATTGTTCTTCAAGTCGCATGCGTGTTGCTGGTGAAGGCAGTGAGCTTCCACCAAGAACCCAGAGTATGATTACTGTAGTACTTGTAAACTAATCAACATGTAGGAACTACGACTTTGCCACAGTGACTAAGCAAGCCGAGTTACTGGTTTATTTGGAGAGACTAAGGGTAAATATGAGTATATAAACAAAATTATATCAATTGGCTGTCGGTCAAGGCGAGGCACCAGGACATGAAGCCAGCCAAAAATGGGCCACAGGCTGTGACCCTGATGGATTTACAGATGTGAGTGAGATGATACAGATCTGGACTACAAATCCAAAAAATGAGCCATGAGAAACCCTATATGTGTAGTGAAGGGAGGGAGGTAGGGAAACATGAAGTGTGGTGTAAAGTAAAAGCAAGAAAGAAATATTTGATTTGACGTAGCGGCAAGTGAATCAAAGAACATAGGCAAAAGGTGGGTCATGCACAGAGTGCCCTTAGAAGAGCACAGCTTGTAGAAGAGTAGGATGTTGGCAAATGTAATGTACAAAAGCCGCAGAGTTCCAACAGCCGATAGCTTGTATGTGTGATGGAGGAACCCCAGCAGCTGCAAGAGAGGTTGCACCACCAGCACGCATGGAGTGACCGCCGATCACTTGTGGAAAGAAAGAGTGAAGCCTATGTAAAAACCAGCTCCATTGTGGAGCAGACCCATCAGCTTTGAGCCATAAGTGAGGAAATAATTGAAAATGCATATCACGAGAAGTAAGATATGAGGTGAATACACCCAAAGGGTCGGGACAAAGCCGTGAGGATTGAATGTCAATGAGATCTCCCTCAAACTGGCAGTCCGATTTTGAGCATGGAATGGAGAACTGGTAGAATGAGTTTGACAGAATGACGGAATGGCGCCAAGAGGATTTGAGAGATGATCAGAGTGAACTAGAGTCAGGTTGGACCAATTCTCCAAGACATAAAAGGCCAAAGAAGCCAGTAAATAGAAGAGATAGGAAGAGGAGGCCATCGTGAGCAAGAGGCAGAGTTAGGGAGTCATAAGCATGACTTAAGTCATCGCATTTTAGTGGTAATTTTTGATGCAAGGGGCATGAGAAGCATCGCAACGTGCCATGCAAGGTATGAGAAACAAGGGGGGAATTTTGTGCCTCTCGTATAGATGGATAGAAGGCCTCAAGCTCCAAAATGATTTCAGTGAGATAAGTTCTGACTGAACGTGGTTCAATATGGTGCACCATGAATGTGACATAGAGTGAGAGTGTCTGCATGGTAGGTTCAATTTTGATGTGGTGCAGCTCACAGAAAGTGAGGTAAGAATTGAGAGACGAGGAATAAGTCTGGCGAGTAGATGTGTTAAGGGCAAGACTGAGGTTTATAGAGTGCTCAACGAGCAAGCGCTCCATGGTCCAGGTAGTTCTGGTAGGCTGCTTGGACTGGGGAGTTTTGTGAATCATAAGATGGCTGCCCCCAGCGCTCCATGAGGGGGTTGAAAGGTTTGGATCGTAAGTCGAGGCTTGAGAGCCATTGCCTCGTCATTGCAGAAACGCGAGAGTGAATCCACAATCTCATTGTGCACACCCAGTACATGGAGAACATGAAAATTAATGTGTTTCACAAGAACCACATCCACCACTGCAATCAACATCCAGTTGAGAGAAGGAAGGGCTGCGAGAGAGTTGAACATCTGAGTGGTGTTGATGTTGTCAGTAAAGATGGTAATCTGACCTCCATCCAGCGTGAGGGCAATGGTGTGCAGGAGCACTGCGCAAACGCAGAGCACTTCAAGGTAAAAGATTGATTCATGGTGTTCTCGAAAGAGCTCTGTGGCAGAAGCTTGGAATCCCTGGAAGGACGAAGGGAACCAGAATCTAAGGCCCCGTAGAGATGCATCACAGTACACACGAACTGTCGAAAGGGGAAGTGTCTGATATGACCAGGATTCCGATTTGAGGAGGTATACTCCATCAGATTCAGTCAAATGTGTCACGACCCAGTTCAACTCTCATTCAATGTCCTGATTGACCCAAATAAGTGCTCGTTGATGAAGTTTTCCAGCTATTTTGGAGTAAAGAGAGCAAAGCCCTGGATGGAGCAAAGAAAACACATTGAGCCCAGTTAAGGTGACCGGCAATCCGCTGAAAGTCCCTTAAAGAGCGTCGTGTTCCATGCAATGCAAAGTCTTGAATAGCCTTGATAAGTTGGGTCTTGGAATTAGGTGTCATAGATACCACCGTACAGTTTGGGTTTACCTCAAACCCAATGATGGGAAGAACATCCTCATACACCTACTTTTTCTCGTCATGAGGGATTCCAAGATAATCCCAGAGTTGGAGAAGGTGAACAGGATTGGAGAGAAGGAACTTGGAGTAGTGGTCATAATAGGCAAGTTCCCCATGACACTGTGCCGAAAATGAGTCGTTGATGTAGATATAAAGGAAGATAATGAGAAGCTTGACAACTGCAATCCAAATGACAAGCGACATGAATGTGTGAAAGATATGCTGGGAAGCACGTCCTTCAAAGACATTGCGGTGGTCAACGTGCCGATTACAATCAATGGTCATGATCTGCTTGATTTGCCAGAGCGGATGCATCAGCATTAGTCTATATGGTAGAACAAATCCTACTGGATTAGTGTGAGAGAAAAGGGACTCTTAGAAAATGGGGAAAGAGCAGAGAAGAAGTCCTGATGGATCAACTCAGTAGATCAGTCAAAGTCTGGTCATTAGCGATAAGGTCAGGTGTTAAAACCAGTAGTCCGATTGACAGTAAAGGCATTGGTGAAGAGAGGAAAAATGTGAAGACATTAGACAGCAAGTTGGTAGACATTAATTGGTGGTAGTTGTGAGCCAAACAGAAGCTGGTGTTATTTCCAAGTGTACAAACTTTTATAGTCCAGGTATACCCAGACCCTAACTATGATCAAGGGAACCAATTTAAGAGAAGACCGATCCCTAGGGTTGGTGGTAATATGTATATAACAGTAACCTAAAAGAAGACATGGGTGATAGGATAATATGAATAGTGTAGTGGATATAGTCTGGGCTAGTCCAAGCTAGTCTGGTGGCACCGGACTAACTAGACATGTCTGGACTTTGATGGTAGGTGATGGGATAAGGTGTTAGAGAATATAGGGGACAGCAGATGATGGAGAAATAGGGGAATACGAACATAGAGACGACCAGTCTCTACAACAATATCATCAGCAAATTTACAAAAGTCTTATGTTGTCTAAAACAATACTAATATCAACTTAATTTGCTTGTCACAGCTTGCCAAGGGGAGCCAAATTGGCAAAGTGCAAGAAGATGAAAAAACCAATAAGACACTCTCACAAGTTGTCTTTGTTGACTTTTCAGACTAAGATGTCTACTCAAACCCAGTATACAATTTATTCATTATGTTATAATTTTGAATGCATGATGGTCAACAAAGTTATTTACACAGAATCCCTGGTATATGTCTAGAGAATTTTGAAACAACATATGAGGAGGTACTGAATGATGTCCAAAAATGGGAAGTAAGTGGGCACTATGAATGATACTGTTGATGTAAATCACAGTGAGGTTGTCTGAATTATCAATGAATCATGGTGCAACCATCCATATACCCATCAATTCATCAGGCTTGTCTGCAATGCAGTCAAACCAATAGACCAGGGCACATGGCAAAGTCTATCTGTCTGTGTGTGAAATAGAAAAAAAGCAGTAGACGTATGCAACATCCATCCCAAGCATCCCTTGTTCTGACTCATCTGTGCTAACAAAGACACAGTCATACTGGGGTGGGCCACATTGCCATAATTGGACCACTCGAATGAGCTCATGACATAGGCCACCAATGCCACTGGGGTCACTTGGTGCTACAAATGTTGCAGCAGCTATATTGAATACTTTGACACATCCAGTGAATACTTGGAAATGGTGAATCTGGGTGAGTGTGTTTGTATAGGAATTTTGAAATCAGTAGGGGCAATGTTGGTATTCTGAGCTCAAAAGCAAGTAATAGGGCAGTCTTATTAATGGCTGTCAGTGGGAGGAGCACCATCAAAAAACAATCATACCTGGCATCCATGCAAGTTGCACATCAGAGTGCACCAATGCAGGGCACTCATCCACAACACCCATATGACAATTCTCATTGAAGGAAAGAGCCTTATCACCTGTCACAGCATGTGATGAGTGGGTTTTGGGCAGAATACCACAAGCATTGAAGTCAGTAAGTGCTGCTGCAAGCTGTGACAACTGTTGATTCATCCATATCATCTGTCCAAGCACATAGTTCTTGTTAGACTGTTGGTAAGGTTTCTTCACTGTGGTAATGTGTCTTGATTCCATGATGATTGATGAACAAAGGCCATTTGGTGCACCAAAAAGGTGAACAAGTGTTTCATAGTGGACAAGGGAATGCTGACAAGGGAGAGAGAACCCCTTTGGACAGACACCAACATCCTTAAAAACCTCATAGTATTAATAAAACTGTGCTAAAGCATCCCTGAACTTTGTAAGTATGCTGTCAGTTATGACATTGTGGTGCACTATGTAACACATTTCCAAGAATGCCCGGAATGTTTGAATAATATCTTCAGGAATGTGCCCCTCGAGTACTGGTAGATACACCTATGGGAAGAATATTAGTAGAGGACATAACAAGAAAGAAAGGATTGACCTTCATCATTGCTTTCAAATCCTTGCCAGTCCACTGGCTGAACCCATGGCCATTAGGGAATCATTTGAGGCCAGTGAATGGTGGCACTATGGCGATGCTAAATTGCATGAGTAAGACCATTGACAGCTGACATTTTAGCCTGCCTTACCAATGATCAATGTCAGCCAACTGATTCTTGACCCCAACCGAACCATATCTTACCTCTAGGTACTTTTCTACCCAATCTACTAGATCGTCCTTGAATATACCCTTCCTGAGCTGGTGAAGGATGTTGGGAGCAAGAAGTTGTCAAATATCAGTATAAAAGAAATCTAAAGTAAATGGCTGGGCAAAAATCAAATCAAGGTCTATATTTAAAACTGAATAATATACGACAGCATTGACATCAATACTCCATTCGTCCCACAACACCTTGTTAGAAAACACAGATTGGAGTGTTTCAGTAAGCACAGAGTTGTGACATTCACCATTTCCACCATCAAGATCATCAAGAAAGGCAATACATCTTTGTGGGGGGAAATAGTTAGTAAGACACTTAGTACATCCCATAGCAGGGAATTTATCACCTTCTGCACCAGATCTAAACAATATCAGTGAGCAGGACTTGCTTGGGGTAATCCACAATATATGGTCCGAGCCCAAAAACAGTGCAGTGGAAATGGTAGTCTGGACATTTCATAACTTGAGGTGTTGACATGTTGGATTGGAGAGACGACAGTATTTGAGACATAGTGATGTGGAAAAGTTGTTTCTTGAAGCAGCAGAAAAGGGGATCATCCATATATTTCTTTGCCACTGTAGTGAGTGCAAGTATAAACTGTAGAGATGAGCACAACAATATACCTTTGGGAACTGCCAGAAACACGAGGAGTTAAACATCCTGGTGGTGGGCATGGTGGACATTGTTGTGGATGTTCCCAAGAGACAAATAGACAGGCCAGTAGTCAGCCTGACCAGTGGCAATGGTGACCATTGTCTTGTCACTGCCAAGTATATTTGGCACAAAGGCAGCACCTTTGGTTGATGTATCCACCTCTATTTGATCCTATTTCTACTTTAGATCTATTGTAGAATAATAGTAAACAATGACTTATGGCCTGTGTCCATGCCCAGTCGCCCAACATGAAATTCTTGTAATGAAGTTGATGATTGTTGGTTGTAAAGTTGCGGTAGGGCACATAATCAAACTCAACATCAAAATCTGTGTTTGATAGCATGCTAGTGACCATTGAATGAGCTGGGTGGTACCAAAATTTGTATGATTGGTCCATCTAAGGAGGAACATTCTTGGTGGGGTGCTCACTGCTGTACCAGAGGGGAAAACTCTCCCACCCAACATCTCTGAGTAGAGTAGTATTGATTGTGCTGTATAGATACTTGTGGTGGATAAAGGGGGGCTTGCTGGCTTGGTGGGCATTGTTCATTGGAAGGGAGTGCCCTCATAAATCACATAAGGTGTCAATATGACCCGATGACATCTCCACTGACCTGAAAAGGAATTTGGCTGTCTCAAATTGCAAACGTGATTTGTACAGTGTCCAATCATCTGGATGTTTGTCTGAAGAGGGGGATGGTGGAGTCTTGGGGTTGATTGTTACTCCATTTGAGTCACAAACATCCACTAGATTAGCATCAGTCATGGTCTGACTTAGGAACCTGTATCACATTACCTGTAAGATGCCTGTGGTAGTCACAAAGGATTCCAGGGGCTGGTTTGGTTGAATAGGTGGCAAATGTCGTGTGCAGAGATGCTGCTGACAAGTCAAATGAATAGCTGTGGGCCACTGATTGATGGTGTTTGAGACCAGGAACTGATTTGAACCAATGCTGACAACTTGCATAGGTACAAGGGATGTGATGAGCAGTGAGCAGGCAGTGGTGATTCATTGGGAACTGAGGGTAAGGAGTGAGTGAAAGGGAGGGCATAGTTCATCTTTGTGAGTGGTGCTTGTCTAAAAAGGGAGAAATAACCAAGGGAGAAATAACTGGCAAGGACTAAGATTTAGGTAAATATCAGGGTAGGAACAATGAATATAATGACTTACTTGGGTAATAAGCAATAGATATTTGCTGCTGCACTTGTCTACATAAGCCAGACTTCGTTTTTTTCTTGCTCTGCCCAAAGGGACTAGCCCTCACTCCCCTGCTTCTGTACTTGCTATATGGCACACCCTATAACACATGGGAATAATGCTAGTCAGCACCTGGGTCAGGTTGTCCTGGATACAATGCAAAAATGATGTACTGCTGAACAGAAGCAAGCAGACAACACTCAAGCCAAACAAGCCTGACAAGAGCAGGCCACCACTAAAAAATGGGCCATCAAGTGGATCACTGAGATTGTTGACCAGAATGGGCGGGCAGAGAAGGACATCACTGCAAATGCTCCTAGACTGTGTCCTTGTCTGCCCTCTGTTCCTCAGTCAGACTTGAAAGGACCTGGTGAAGATATAAGTGAAGGGGTTGAGGGTGAGGAGGAAAAGGCACACAAAGTTGAGGACAAGGACAAGGTGAAATGGCCCTTAAAGACTCACACTTAAGTGAAGCTTGCTAGATCACTCTGGGCTAGAGAAAGATGAGAGAAAAGAAAAGAATAGAGTCGCCTTTAAGGGGAGAACTCCAAGAGAACAAGACTGGGGAGTTTTGGTCTACTTGGTAATAGCATTTATACTACTAGTACATGCACACAGACCAAGCTATGCTACTGCTATATATAGTAAGTATCCTTGGTACTAGGTAATATGGGGAAAGGGCATGTGCAATCATACATGCATTGTGTGGATGTATGTGGCAGCATAAGGCTGCAGTGCATATCTAATGTGATTGAGAAACATAGATGTGGGAGATGAAAAGAATGCACGCAGGTGTGTGAAAGGAATAGATAGGGGTTGAAAGAAAAGAAAAATGTTAAGTTCAAATGCTTAGCGTAGTGATCGTAACACAAGAACAACAGCAAGGACATGGTCAGACCTGACAAGCACAACAGTGAGGAAGAGAATGACAGGGAACCTGTCCAAAAGGCAGCAAAGAGGACACAGACTGAGAAGACTCACATGTGGCAAGCTGTCCAGGTTGCACGAGGCAGACATATGGCCCAGGTCGAGGGTACTGATAATGAGGGTATTGATAATGGTGGTCAGCATCAGCCCAATGATAAGGCTGTTGAAACAGATGAGCCACTCAAGAAAGGAAATCTGCAGATATTAGTCATCTTTCCATCCTTCACCCATGTTTGTACTCACTGAAATGATTCTTTTCTACTGGGACTCCATCAATTACCACTACCATCAAGGTAGTCAAGCTGTAAAGGATGAGTTCATGGGAATAACCAACTGGGCTGAGAAGCTAGCATTATCAAAGTCCCTGCACAGCATACTTTCTCAGCACTCAACAAGCTCCCACTATGCAAGGTTGATATCTACTACCACTGGCAGGAAGGCTCCCTACATCACCCTGGCTTCCACCAACTATACCTGCATGCCTCCTCCCAGCACCATATCTGAAGACCCAGTGGTGGACTACATTGATGGTGATAATGAAGCAGAGTGTAAGTTACTCTCCAATGCACCCCAGGCTTTTGCTCCCATAACACAAACATCATGCATGGTAAACTATTTATTTAGCTGCTATGGATATATAAATGACACTTTCTATAGCAGGTCACAGAGGTTGTCAGCAGTTCCAAGACTGACGAATGTAAACCCCCACCCCTGCTGAAACTGGCTTCCATTGCACATCAGAAAAAGGAAAAAGGATCAACTTGCACTTCTCGCTCCAAAAGAAAGCTGAAGCAGGCTGATGAAGCAGAGGTGTTCCCCTCAAACACCATTGCCTATGCTAACCACACTCCACAGCCAGATATGGAAGACCACTCAGTTTCCAAACAGGCCAAGAAATCAGGCATGTCACAGTGGTCAGGAAGTGGTGCCAACAACAAGTACATCAATGACAATCTCCCTGAAGGTGCCACAACTGATAACATGTGGAGACACATCTTCATTTCCACCCTTGCTCACTTTACTGCCAGATATGACAACCCCTGGGTGACCAACTCCAAGAAATATTTGTGTTACAATTTGTTCTTTTTTTGTACAATATGCATCTTGTCTTTTATCTCCTCAGACTTATCTTTCCATTTCTACGATAACTCACCCACCTCTGTTATCTGTTCTGCTGGTGTCCCAACAGACTCCACTTGCTTTGTTATCATTTCCTTCCTTCACATTCTATCTCTTTCTATAATTACTACTCATCAATTGTTCTATGCTTGCCCTAAACATTCCATTGGTTTCTATATTCAACATATATAAATCCTAGATACTTCTCATGTATTTCCTTATGCTTGAGCTCCCTTGTATTCTCTGCAATCTACGCTTGTGCCCCTCTGGTACTCAGTCCAGTAGCCTTGACTTTCCTTGAACTATTGATATTGAGTCCAACCTCCTTGACCTTCATGTGGATGACCCTGTGAAGTCTCTTCGAACCCTTGATCTCTTTCTATAAGTCCTCATCATACTTTTGACTTAATGCTCTCCTCAAACTAGTCAACCAAGGGCTATGCTTGTTCCTATCTCTGGACAAAGTGTAACAAAAGCTCAAGCATTACCACTGTTGTAAGCCATCAACATATCTCAATCCTACAGCCAATGACTTTGGCATTTATGCCAAAACCCTGAACCCCTCCCTTCTGACTTGTCTGTTGAAGAGGATGAACCCTCTGATCACTCTCCTGACCCTGAAGTTCCACTTACTACTGAAGCAGAACATGCTGCTGAACTAGACCTCTCCCATACCTTCTTCACTTCCCTCTCCATTTCCCGTGTTCCCACTCCTCCTTCTCCCACTCCCACTACTCAACCTCCTCCACTGTTTGGTGCCTTCCCTTAGCCTATTCTACCCTGTCAGTTGGCTCCTTCCCCCCTCACAATCCTCATCCTCCAGTTCCCCCCGCTATAACTTCAAAACCCACAGAACTCTGTCTTGGAAACCCTGATGTCTTTCATGGATCCTATAGCAATACCAACAACTGGCTGAGCTCTGTCATCACCTACCTCCTCGTCAAGGAGAATGTCTATAACTCTGATAACAAGAAGGTCACCTTCACTCTCTTATATATGACTACAGGAACAGCTGCCACTTGGGCAACCACCTTCCACCAAGCAGCTATTGTAGATTTTACTGCAGGAAAAATCACCCAGATTACCCTTGGAAAATATGATGAATTCATCAAGAAGTTCACCACTTCGTTCAAGCATGCCAATGCCCAAGGCAACTCCCTCACCTGGCTCATGACCACTAAGATG
Source organism: Boletus subcaerulescens (assembly GCA_038090555.1). Classification (NCBI taxonomy): domain Eukaryota; kingdom Fungi; phylum Basidiomycota; class Agaricomycetes; order Boletales; family Boletaceae; genus Boletus; species Boletus subcaerulescens. Next base: position 8,798 of record JBBPNA010000215.1, on the reverse strand, counting down.
ACCAAGAAAAAAAATGGCAAATGGGAACCTTCCCTCAATGCCTACATTGCTCAGTTCTCTGACCATTCCTCAATCACCAGTATCACAAACAACCAAGTCCTTTTACTCTGCTATCCTCACCAGCTTGATGTGCCAAATTTTCTTCATGAACTCTGTCCCTGACACCATCAAAGCATGGATCACTAAGGCACAGAAATTCCAGGCCCAATTCAACCAAGCCAATGAAATTGCCCAATGAGGAAAGAACACACCCCTCCCCTATATTGCTCCATCTACCTCCTCCTGAAAGGAAAGAGATCCCAACACTATGGATGTGGATGCTGTCTGTGTCTCCAAGATGACCCCAGAAGAATGTCAATGTTGTATCAAGGAAGGATGATGCTTTTGCTGTCACAAGACCAGCCACAGATCCAATAAATGTCCCAACTTCCCCTCTGCCAAATGAAAGGTTTGAAAGGTCAAAGAAGAACTTCCTCAACTACAGGAGATCAAGAATGATGATGATGAAACCACTATTAGAAAGTGTTGTTCTCTTGCCCTTCACAGGATTTTTGAAAAGGAGGTCTCAGTCAATGTGAGTCCCTCCTACCATTGCTCCTGTACTAGTATCTGAGTCCTCTAGATCTATAAGAATCCCCATTCAACTCATTGATCCCTCACATACTATCAAAGTTGTCAACACCAGTGCCCTAGTTGATAGCAGCACTGACATTAACTACATTGACTGGCAGTTCATTCAAAAGAACAACCTCCCCACTATGAAACTTGACATCCCCATTCACATACGAAACATTGACCAATCCTCCAACCAGAAAGGCAATGTCAGATATACATGTCTTCTCTTTACCAACATTGAAGGAATCATGCATACTAGTAAGGTTCTTTTCTATGTTATGAGCTGTGGACAAGAGAATGCCATTCTTGGACTCCCTTGGCTTCAAGCAGTTAACCCATCCATCAACTGGTCCAACTAGACTCTATCCATCCCAGAATCTTCGGATCAATCCCCTGACCTCTGTCAGACCCATGTCACTGATCAGAAATACCATGATGACTTCTTTTCCAAACCCTCCTCTACCCAACCTTCTCACCATGTAAACATAGACTCCATCTATAACAGATAACTCTACAACTATCTTGGTTATGGATCCAAAATAAAATTCATGCATCAAGCTTGACACGACTATGCTATCAACCACATCATCTGCTATGGATCCTGTTACCTCCCAAACAACTCTCCAGTCATTGTCAAATTGACCACTGCTACTGAACTTGCTGCTGCAGCCAAGAAGGCCAAACCTAATGTCATCCTACCTCCAGAATACTCTGATTACTCCTCCATCTTCTCTAAAGAAACCGCAGATCACCTTCCCCCTTCTCACTCTTACAAAGCTCAGAAAGGTCTATCCCCTTTCTCCTGCCAAACAGAAAGCAACAGAAGACTTCCCTGATGAGAACCTTGCTGCTCAGAAGATCCACCCCCAAATTCCTCCCAAGCCTCCTCCTTCATCTTTGTCAAGAAGAAGAATGGCAAGTTATACCCATGCCAATATTACCGATACCTCAATGAACACACCATTATGATGCCTATCCCCTTCTGCTTATCTCCAACCTCATGGATAAACTCAAAGACAATAAGGTCTTTACCAAGTTTGACATCTGCTGGGGTTACAACAATGTCCATATTAAAGATGGCCATCAATGAAAAGCTTCTTTCATGACCCACAAGGGACTCTTTGAACCTCTCATGATGTTCTTTGGACTCACAAACTCCCCTGCCACTTTCCAGTGCTTCATGAACAACTACTTCCAAGACATGATTGCCAAAGGGTGGCTCGTCATCTACATGGACAACCTCCTAATCTTCTCCCCTGATGAAGCTACCCACACCAAACGAACTAAGTGAGTTCTCCAGCATATGCAAGAACTCGACCTTCATCTGAAACTCAAGAAGTGTCAATTTGCCACCAACACCGTAGAATACCTTGGCATGATTGTTGAACCAGGCTGCATCACTATGGACCCCATCAAACCTGATGGCATCTCCAAATGGCCAACTCCAACCACCCTAAAGGAAGTCTGCTCCTTCCTTGGCTTTGCCAACTTCTTCCACCACTTTATCCCAGATTATTCTAGGCCTCTCATTGACCTCATCACAAAAAACCAACCTTGGAAATGATCCAATGAATGTGACCAATGCTTCTCCCATCTCAAGAATCTCTTCCTTGCCAAACCTGTCCTCCAACTCCCTGATCATTTCAAACCTTTTGCCATTGCCACTGATGCTTCAAACTGATACCAATGGGGAGTGGTATCTCTGCTCCTATCTCTCCCAATCCTTCTCCCCTGCTGAGCGCAATTATGACATCTATGATTGTGAACTCCTTGCCATCATCTGTTATGATCACTATACTAAGCATTTGGACTTAATGATTTTCTTTTTTTTCTAATCCCTATCTTTCTTTCATGATCTAATCTAATCTCTTTTCATCTCCACTGTGTCACTTCTATTCACACATGCCCATCTCATCTCCATCTATGTTTCTCATTCACATTAAATGTGCACTGCAGCCTCATGCTGCCACATACATGCACACTATACATGTATGATCACACATGCCCTTCCCTCATGTTACCCAGTACCAAGGATACTGACTATATATAGCAGTAGTATAGCTTGGTCTGTGCACATGTACTAGTAGTATAAATACTATCCCAAGTAGACCAAGACTCCCCAGTCTTGTTCTCTTGGAGTTCTCCCCTTAAAGGTGACTCTACTCTCTTCTCTTCATTTGTTTTTCTCCAGCCCAGAGCAACCTAGCAAGCTTCACTTAACAGTGAGTCTTTAAGAGCAATTTCATCATCCATGCTCTTAAGGGGTGGCACTATTATCTCCACAGAGCCTCCTTCCCTATACAGGTTTTTACTGATCATAAAAACCTCACCGACTTTAGACAACCCAAGGAACTTAACCATCACCAAGCCTGCTGGCTTCTTGATCTTGCAGATTTTGATCTCAAGATAATCCACATGCCTGGTCCCTGTAATGACCTAGTTATCCAATCTATGAACAACTGGTGGTTGTGATGGCTTTGCTAGCTAGATGGCACTTGCAATGAGTAAGTCTCTGAGGGTAGATGGTCTATTAAGCTTGTAGGCCTCAAGGAACTAGGGAAAGAACAAGAGAACTAGACTAGAGAATTAGATACTAACTAGATTGGCTACTTATACTATATAGATAGGGGCACAGACCAAGTAGTGCTTATCTATAGATACTATACTAGTATTACTAGGCTTAAGACTGGGAAACATGAGGTATAAGGCAGTGCTAGAGGTGGAATAGCTATTGGTGAATAGAGAGAGCTGTGCGCCATGTTGCGCAGGATAGGGGGCATAAGATGGGCATGAGTATGTGTAGTCACATATGGAGAAAGTCCGGAGAGCATAGCCTAGATATAAAAAGCATGGGATAATAGTGGGCTTTGTGGGAAAGTGGGATCTAGAGAGTGTAGAGAGAATGTGTAGTGAACTAGGATCTAAAGTGTAGCGCATATGTGTATGACTAGATTAGGTGACCAAGTGATATCTAGGATAAGATGCTAGACAATGTCTAGGGTGTGACTATTGTGTGACTAGTATAACTGATTAGGAATCAGTTACTAGTGTAAGTGTAGTGTTTGGGTTATAGGTGTTATTTGTGGTTATTTGGTGTTTTAAAAAGGAGGAAAAATAGGGGAATAATCTGGTGGATAGTAGTGTCTGTTACAGTTCCCTCCTTTCCAGACCAGATGCCCTGTTACGCCGGCGTGATATGCTCCCTACTAACTCTGATGATAATCAAGGGGCCACCCTACTCCCACCATCTATGTTTGTCTGCCTCATTATCCACACTGGCCCACCACATCACTTCCCACTCTGCTACCAATCCCCTGGTTTTCCACACCCTGCAATCCCTTGATGGGACTATTCCCCCGGCCTTCTGCTCCTGCCTTTCTGATTGACAATACTCTGAGAGGGTTCTCATCTACAAGGGCCGTGTATATGTACCCCCTGACAACTCTCTCCATCACTCAATCCTGGAATGGTGCCATGACCATGAGACCATGGGACATTCAGGTTACCTGAAAACTCACCAACTTGTCTCCACTGAATTATGGTGGTCTGGACTTGCCCAATATATTTGGAAGTACATGGAAGGATGTTCCACATACCAGCAGAACAAGTCCAACATGCACCCCACTGTTCCTCTGCTCACCCCAATCAAATCTTTCTGCACTCGCCCTTTTCAGCAGGTCTCTTGTAATCTGATCATGGATCACTCTGTCTCCTCCTCCTTTAATTCTCTTTTAGTCATGGTGGACCATGGCCTTACTAAGGGGGTAATTCTTTGCCCTATGAAGAAATCAATCACTGCAGAAGGAGTTGCTTCACTCTTTTTCCACAAAGTCTATCTCTGCTTTGGCCACTATGATAAGATCATTTCTGACAGAGGACCTCAGTTTGCTTCCTCCTTTGCCCATGAAATTGGACGATTCCAAAACTACAACATTTCCCTCTCCACCACTTACCACCCTCAAACTAATGGAGAAACTAAACAAGTTAACCAAGAAGTCAAAACTTATCTCTGCATCTTCTGCAGAAGCAATTCCACCACATGAACCAATAAAATCTCCCACACTGAATTCACACACAATCACCACCCTGACTCTGTCACCAACAAATCTCCATTCTATCTCATGATGGGATATGAACTCTATGCCCTTCCCTTGGTAATTGCTGAAACTTCCCTTCCTGCCATAGAAACCTGCCTAAAGGACCTCTCCGCTGCCTAAGATAAGGCCTTAGCCTCCCATGAACTTGCTTGACAAGTCATGGCTTCTAGGAACAACCAAGGATTCACTCCTTTCTCCCTCGGTGACAAAGTCTGGTTAGAAGCCAGAAACCTCTGCCACTCCATTGCTAATCCAAAATTTGCTCCTAAATGAGAAGGACCCTTCGTCATCACAAAAGTCTTATCTTCCATTATGTATCAACTCCGCTTACCAAAAGCCTGGGACAAAAAGATCCACCCAGTCTTCCATGCTTCCCTCTTGTCTCCCTATCATGAAAATCTGATCCACAGAAAGAACTTTCTAGTGCCACCACCTGACCTTATTGAAGGCAAAGAAGAGTATAAAGTAGAACAGATCTTACGCCACTGTGGAAACCTGAAGAACTGCATGTTCCTAATCTGATGGAAAGGATATTTGGCTAAAGAAGATTCCTGGCTCCCAGAATGGAATTTGAAACATTCCAAGTCTGCCCTCAATGACTATAAGAAACTCCATCCCTCCACCTTCCAACCTTAGACTCTTTCCATTAACAAATTATCACTATGGCCATTATGTTCACCATTCCCTCTTTCATTTCTTCAGAATCTTCTATCATAGACTCTTCTGTTTCTTCTACTCATGCTTCTCCTGGCTGGGGATCTCACCCTCTTGATGATATCACTTCTTCTGATTTTACTCCCACTTCTATTGCAAACACCCCCTCCAAGACACTCCCCACTTTTGTTGTTGCCATTGAACTTCCCCTCTATGCCAACAACCTTCAAGATAGTTTCCCTGATGTAGCCTCACCACCCATCTCACAGATCCTCACATGCAGATCCCTATCAATGGACTCTCCCCTTCTCGCCTCCATCATGCTTACCTGCAGGTTCACCACCTCTCTGGTCTTTCATTCCAGATGGACAACCTAGATGCCACTAGCCACCTTACCAGTCAATGAGCTGTAACATCCAAGACCAACTCTTTGGTGCTCTCAATCTTCTTGTCTATCAGATGAAAATGGAAGTGTTTATTTTTAATTTAGATCAATACCTTTTAGATCTCACTATTACCCAGGTCTCCTTTTTTCCCATGCCCCATGCCCATCTCCCTACCATACTGGCATTGTTGTCTCACATTACTCCTGTGTCAATGACTCTCAGTACTCCCTCTGCATTCTCTGCTCCTCTCTCCCTTAAAGAATCTTGCTCCTTAGATCACATCAAAGCTTGGTGGACTGGAAACAATGGGTCCACTCCCTTACTCCCTTCTCACCCTCATTACAATATGGCATGCTTCCACTGTCTAGGACATATTCGATGGGACTGCCCCTATTACCAGTGCCCTCTTTGTCTCCATTGGAGACCAGGGCACACACAATGGAGCTGCTGTTGTGTATTTGCTATGGACGACTAGATACAAACAGACTCGGGCTTATCTGTATTACATAATCAGATAGATAACCTTCATCGGATGCGTAGATTACACCTCAGTCCTGACTTGTATCAGTACTGAGGTGAGACCCATTTATTTATACACTTTACTCTGTACTCATTATGTCTAGTGTACCTTCTACAGGTTATGAGCCTTCTTGTGCTGGAGCTCTGATCACACACATACATTCACAGAATCATGCATACATTCACTTCAATGTCGACTACTACTTCAGAAGACGTTAAACTTCCAAAGCTTGATGCAGCGGGTAAGGAATAGACTACATGGAAAGTACGGTTCCAAGTGGCCGTGGCCAGTCAAGGACTAAGTGGATACCTTGATGGCATGAAGATTGCACCTGTGCATCTGGGAGTAGGACAACCGACCGGATGGAAACCATCATCACCTGCCGAAGTGAAAGCACTCGCAGACTATGAGACAGCTCTGGAGACATGGCATGAAAAAGACTCAAAGGTTCACCATATTATGGTGAACACCCTTCCAAATTCCCTACTCATACATCTTGTCAACAAAAACTCTGCCTAAGAGTATTTCACCACCCTTTCAACTCTCTTCAAACAATGTTCACTTGTTGCTAGCTCTGAGCTGTGCCATCAGCTTGTGGAACTCTGACTTAAGGAGGGTGGGGACACACATGCACATATAGATAAGCTTATTACGCTCCATGAAGAGCTGGCATTGGTCGGGTGACCAGTGGCTGATGAAGACATGTTTAGCTTCGTATATGTGTCACTTCCTTGCACTTATAACCCTGGCCTTCCATCTATCTCATTCACAATGTGTCTACAAGGAAAAGCCATCACTGCAGATGAATTGATGGATGTCATACTCAAAGAATATGATTGTCTTACCTTGCAGGATGGTGGAAATGGCAGGAAATCCAGTGGAACAAGTGAAGATGCGGCCTTTGGGGCAGATGCTTCAAGAAAAGGGAAGGGCAGTCCATGGAAAGCAAAGTTCAATGGGAACTGCTATAATTGCAGTTGGCCTGGACACAGAGGGCACGAGTGTTGGGAGGAAGGCAGCGGAAAGGCAGGTCAAGCCCCCAAAATATGGAAGTTGTGTGGCAAGAAATCTAAGATGACAAGAATAAAGGAAAGTCAGCCAACACATGTATGCACACAAGGGAAGACCAACCAAATTGTGCATGGCTGACAATATCCGACCACGTGGAGCCATATAACACCACCTATTCCTTTGTGGCTCAAGATGATGGCAACACACCCAAACTATATGACAGTGGTGCCTCACAGCACTTGTCACCATGCTGAGAATGATTCCTCAACTTCACCTTGATACCAGCTAGACTTATTAGGGGAGCTAATAATGGAACGTTTGACACTGTTGGAAAGGGTGACTTACCCATTTTCCTACCCAATGGAAACACTCATTCATGCATCATCTTGAAGGACATGCTATATGCACCATCCATGTGGGTCACTTTGGTATCTATCAGTCGCCTTACGCAAGCAGCATGCAAAGCAGTCTTCGACGGGGGGTCTTGTCAGATTTCAATCCCCAACAGAAACTCTGGGATGAGTCGGCATTACCAATGGTCTCTATTGAACCCAGAACGACTACTCAGCTCCGACGGCAGCAGTAGCCAACAGAGATAAAGAGCTTACCTTAGAAGATATGTGTGTCTTGGTGAACTACTTTCTTTCTAAGACCTGTTAGAACCCAAATGACAACCGGGCAGAGCACTCCCAAGTGGAATACGAGGGCATTGGATATCACCGAGGGCAAAAACCACAGGCACTCTTGTCAAAATTGATCTGATTGCTTTGCAGCAGGTTTTCCAATTGCTAGGTTTCCCTCTATCAGGAACAAGCCATGCCCGGCTCCACTTTCTGCACATGGATGGTATTGCAATGACAAAAACTGGAAACCCCGAGGAGGGATACCACAGGTTAGGGTGATTGCCACAATGAATCAATCAAGCAGCTGGTCATTATATCCCAGCCATGTATGGATCTTTGCCTCATTGTCAAAAGACAGACTTTGGATCATTCAGGTCATCCGAAAGCTGGGAGAGATTGGGAAAGGATGTGAGCAAGTTGGCTGTTTCGTCAGGAAGACTTTGGTATAGCAAGGATTCTATTTCAAGAGTGATATGACGTGCTTCTCTTCCTAGGTCTACCAGGTTGAGACAATGTGTTTCTCCCACTGCATCAATGATGATAGAAGTACCATCTGCCTGGAAACCATGACCAGTCATCACACTTTCTTCAAGGCCATAGGACAAACTTCGAACCAGATGGCCTTTAGGCGATCAAATGGGGTAAAATAATTGTTTCCTGGTATGGTGCACAGCCAATTCAGTTGTTCTCGATGAATAATTCTGAAGGGATGTTAGGTGCGAGTTCATCACACAAGGTGGCGAAGGTTTACCTGAGAATGTGAATAGCTCCATTTGGTTTGTCATCTTCTTTAGCAGTTGGCCCCGAAGCCTGCTCATCCACTTCTTCATCATCATGGTCTTCTTCTGCATCGACAAGCTCGCCTGAGTGCTTGGTATCGTCTGATAAGATT